>JAQZBX010004136.1:0-61766 GCA_029593785.1 Cabassous unicinctus | reverse complement strand
AGAGGAACCCCAGAAGCCTGAACCCTGGCAAACGCTGGCAGCTGTCTTGCTCTAACATGTGGCAATGGACTGTGGTGAGAGAAGAAACATAACGCTTTATGGCCTGGTATCTGTGGACTTCTATTCCAAATAAATACCCTTTGTAAAGACCAACCCGTTTTTGGTATTTCACATTAGCACCCCTTTGGCTGACTCATACACTTTTGATTTGCTATTTTGCTAGGCAGGGGCAGTTCTAGAGGCTTCCACTTGGCCTTTCCAACCATAATAGCCCTCACTCCACAAGTCAGGGATCCAATGTGGGGATTCTGCCAGTTATTGAGTATGTCTATTCCAATTATGCATTCTGGAACTGGGGAAATAACCACAGAATGGGTTCAGGGACCCACTGGACCACTGTGAGACGGACTTGAGCTAAAACTCCATCAATCACCTGACCACCATAAGCCCCTACTCTGACTGGTGGACCACAATGACGTTTTGGGTCTCCTGGAATTAATGTGACTTCTGAGCCAGTGTGTAATAATCCCTGAAATGTCTGATCATTTCCTTTTCCCAATGCACAGTTACTCGCAAAAGTCTTCCTGGGGAAAGGTGGGAGGAATATTAACAGTATAAATTTTTGGCAGTTTAACAGGATCCTTCCCCAAGGGGACCTGGCCTTCTCCTCATTCAAGGGGCTCTGGGTCTGTAAACAGTCTCAAGTCTGGGAATTGATTAAGGGGCCGTGATTCTCTGCATCTGTAATTTGAGTTATGATTTTGTTCACTCGACCTAGAACTCTTCTGCTTATACAGATCCAGAAGAAATTTAGTAGACTGCCCATGTATTTCACTTCTAGGTACTCCATGATCTATTAGCCAGTGCCATAACTCCATGCAGCTCAGACTATTCTGTGTGCTGTATTGAATCTGTCTTTCATTGTGGTAGCCATGCGTACCTTGCCTTTAGTGATTAACTGCCGATACTTGACTTTTACCAGACCGAGATCCGATCATCCCCATAATGTTTAATGATTCCAATTCCATTACAGCCCTCGCTACAGTAATATCTGGACTACAGAGAAGAGCAACCACAAAGCTCTTTAGAGAAGATGGGGTTAGTCTTACAAATTTATTCCTCACAGTCCTGGTTAAAGGTGTGTCCTCTGGACATTCCTGGGGTGGGTGAGCAGGTCTCAAATGGTAAATCCATTCTAGCATTCCAATCTCTCTAAGCCCTTGAATCCCCTCGTCTACTGTATACTACAGCAAATCGAGCTTCTCAACATCAGACATGCTAAGCCATCTTTTGGTCCATGCTTCAGTTAGCTACCCAAACAAACTGTTAGAGCCCTTTCTAACCCCTGAAGCTGCATTGAATCCAGAGTTTCTGCTTAGTGGGCCCATATCAATAAATTCAGCCTGACCCAACTTTATATTCCTTCCACCATTATTCATACCCTTAGTATCCATTCCCATACATATTCTCCTGATTTCTGTCTATATAAATTGGAAAACTCATGCAGTTCTTTCAGAGTATAGCATACTTACTCATGGGTCACACTTTGTATTTCACCTTTGGGGGCTTGTTGTGATTTTAGTCTAGTAATGGGCCTCGAAGACAAGAGGGGTGGAGGCTGTGGGTAAGGAGAAGGATTAGAGATGTCTTGCAGGCTAGTGACCTCAGGGCATTCCTTTGCATTTTCTTCTGGTAAGACAGGATTAATCTCTTCAGGCAGGGGTTGGAAGACAGATTCCTCAGGGCAGACTGGAAGTTTTACAGTGCATGCTGGAGTTTGGCTGGTACCTGCCTCATGGCTGGGAGGAGGTCCAGACTCTCTGGGGCAAGCTGGAGGCTGGATGATACAAAGTTGACAAGGTGTGGTCTCCACAGGGCAGGCCATCCCAGGTTTATCTGGTTAAGTCTCAGCAGAATTTAGGGTTCTAATTTCCCCACCAATATTATCATCATCCCATATGTCTCCGTCCCAATCCTCGGGGTTCCACTCCTTTCCAATCAATGACTTCACTTTAATTGCAGAAACCCTGTGAAGCTGAGATTTTAGTTTCCTCTGTAATTCTGCTACTTGTACAATGAGAGTCTAGGTTTGATTCTCAGATATCTCAAATCTGTGGCTACAGGAGACAAGATTTTCTTTCAAGGCACACGTAGAAATTTTCATATCATTCATGTGGCATTTAAGTTTCAAATTTGAAGACTTTAGCTCCTCTCTTTGCTTTGTAACTTTTATCCAGAGTATCTAGAAGGAGCCAACCAACATCATTATACTTTTTGACTCCACAAAATTCGGTTAAGGTGTTGAAAACACTCTCACCCAGATCCTTGCTTTTTGTAAGCGTGGAAGTAGGGGATCCAGTGGTGATATTTTGCATATCTCTATTGCCAGCTCATGTCATGGACTGTTAGCAACCTCTTCATTATTGGAAAGGGAGTCATTAGTACCCTTGAGTCCAACTGGAGTAGAGAGTCAATTGCAAAACTCCCAGAACCACCTCAGACATCCCATGTTTAAGACTCTGTTCCTCAAGAACCACTCCCTGTACCAAGCTGTATTAGTCGGGGTTCTCTTAGGAAACGGAATCAACAGGAAATATCTGTCAATAATCTGAGATTTTAAAAGAGTCTATCACATAACCGTGGGGATGCACAAGTCCAGGTTCCGCAGATAGGCTGCAAACCAGGGGCTCCGATGAAAGTCTGATGAAAGGTCCTTGATGAGTTTCTGGGAGAAGTTGCCTGTCTAACGATGAGCTGGGAAATTCTCTCTGAATGTTGAAATAACTTCCTCTTTTAAGACATTCAACTGATTGGATAAAAGCGTCACCCATTGATGATGCGATCTCCCTGATTGATGCAGATGTAATCAGCCATCCACGCAGTAAACTCAGTGGTGATCGAAGTTCATAAATGCTCTTGTATTACAATTAGCCCAGTGCTTGCTGGAACAAACACCCGGACACAATTACCTGGCCGGTTGACACATTAGCCTAACCATCACAACAAGTATCACAGAGAATATAGAACTAAGAAAATCAAGTTTCCTGCCCTACTCATCCCCAATCTCCCATCCAAGAGGAAACTAAAAAAAAAAAGTTCCTGACTTAGTTCTAGCTCTTTTCTCCATAACTCTAGATATGTTTATACTTCTGTTTATTTCACTCATCACCACCTCTAGGTAATATTTGTTCTAAGATGATGTTACAGCTCAGTTATATATAATTTGCCTCTTCCCTCTCTTCTTTCCTTTACTTTAGTTATTTTTATGTGATCTTTTATAGACATGCATAGCATCCTTTAGAAAAATTCATCTATTTAAACTACTGCTTCCTGGTCACTCAACTTTCAGGACCGCAATGTCGGAATTCAACAAACCAAATTTACATCATTATTACTATGCAAACATTTTTCCACTGCCAGGCCAAATGCAAAGCTGTAATTTCATTTTCTTCTCCATAGGTCCAATGTCATGATCCTTGCATCATTTGATGAGTATGAGCAGTGTCAGTGTCAAATAAGTTATTTTTTCTTCCACTCTCATAAACTGTGAAAAATCATGCCATATTTTATATTGGTTAATGAATAATCCATGTCTCTCTTGTGAGTTTTTATTTGCTTGTTTCTTATACTATTTGCCTATTTTCCTTTATCACAGCCTCATTTATTATGTCAAATTCTTCTCCAGACACCCAGACCCCAGCTAAACTTAACCTCTCTGGAACATTGCATCCCTCCACTCCAATGTAGAATTATTATTCTCTAAACTTGGGGCTTCCTTTCAGTGGTCTCTTACATTGGATCCACAGTTTCCTGGATCCAATATCTCCCTAACTTTTGTTTTACCTTCATTTTACTAGGACATAAGCTCAAGTAACCTACTCAGTAAAAATGTACAGGAAGTAAACTCTGCATGGGTCTTTGCATGACAAAAAGTGTTTCTATTTTAGCCTTACCTTTATAGATAGGTTAGGCATACAATTTTAAGTCAAAAATATTTTGTTCACACTTTTTTTTTCTTTTCTAGGTTACATGTATTACTCTCTTGTATTAAGTTTCACTAAGTTATGCCCTGGTAACATACAGCTGACAAATCTTAGTGGTTTGCAACATGTCACCTGTGGGTTGGCTCTAGCTTTTTTCCATGTGTCTTCTTAAGTCTTGGATTTAGAATAAAGGAGCAGTGCCTGTCTAGGAATTCTCACCTCTTGGAAAGAGAAAGGAGCTACCATAGAACCATGCGTTGACAATACTTAAAGCTTCTGCTTGTACATAGAGCATGTTATTTCCACTCATATTCCAAGCCAATCATATGTCCAAAATTTCCACTAATGGGGCAGGAGACATGTGTGTTCACCCACAGGGAAGAGCCCCAGGGAGGAGCCCCGAGGGATTGGCTCTGTTTAGTGGGTCAATGAATAACTGAGAACAATAATACAATGTAACACACCTAGAAAAATTTTAGGACTCTCACTTTATTTTTGGTGTTCTGAAAATTTATGATGATGTGTCTAGATAGTTCTTTTATCCATTCTTTTATGCTGGGCACTTGGTGGATCCTTCCAATACAAAGCTTCACTCCCTTCTCCAATCATCTCTTTAATAGCCTCTCTTTCCTGTTATTCATTCATTTTTCCTAGAAGTTGAAAAAACTGAATTGCTTTTATAGGTATATTTCATCTTTTAATTTATTTTAATATATATTCCATCATTTTGTCTTTTTACTCTGACATTTTTTCCGGTATTTATTTTCAATTCTTTTTTAAATTTTATAGTAAAAAATTATTGTTTTGATTATTTTATCTCAGAATATTTAGTTCTTGTTAGATGGATACAATACATTCTTGAATCTCCCTGAGCAGAATAAGCAGATTATTTTAATGTTCTTTTCTCTTTTCCTGCATTATCTTGATTTCCTTCAGGGTGAGCTTTTCTGTTTGTTTACCCTCGTTCTCTCATGCTGCCAGTTCTTTTCCTAGGCCTGATGCTTCTTGGTGCTTGTTCATGTTTAAGGAAGTATGTATGCCTGGATACTAAGTATGGGTTTCTTCTGCTCTTATATAAATAGAAATGCCTTCAATAGTTTCTGACTAGAAGCACTGTGAGAGAATAGGACCAGTTTTGATTTAGAAACCAGCATGTCAGGCGATGACCCTCCTATATGTCAAAGTGCAAAGGCTTCACTTTGAGTTGCCAATATCCACAGAGGAGGCTTACCTTTGCTCTGACAGTTAATTCAATGTCCTTCTTAAGTTTTATCTCCTAGACTCCAGAATTGCCTTACATTTTCCTACTTGAAGACACAAACATAGATTGTTATCAACCCTTGGCAACAATTTAGGAATTGTAATAAAATGTATGCTCATCTTTGCAGAGCCAATTAGGAAATAAAAATGTATTTGCATTTTTATAATGTTGTGAATTTTTCAAAGCTTATGTTTTGTACTGGTGTGGAAGCTGCAGTTAATCCTTTTACTTAGTATAATAATCAAGCTGTTTTGGTTACTCTCTGCTCCTTCCCAATGTCCATTTGAATATGAGATGATTTCATGAGGGGCCCTAGAGCATTGGCTTTCAAGCAATTTTTGAAAGTCTAAAATTAGCAATAATACATTGTACATCCAGACTCGGTGAACACATATAAACATAAATATGAAAACTGAAATAAGCATACCACAAAAATACATACTATACACCCTTTCTATTACAGATTTAAAAATTCTGGTAAAGACCTACTAACCTGATTTTATCACTTATTAATATTTTCATAATGTGAAAAAGAGCCCAGTGTAGCATAATCTTAAAAAGTAAATAAAAATGCTCTTTGGATTTCCATATAAATGTCACAAAATCCCTTCTCTAAAGCTTTGTCCTTTATTTTTTTGTGGTTAGTACTCAGAGCCTTATTATGTTTATTAGACATAACAATTCTTGGCAATTTTTGTTATCTAGCTATTTTCTCCAATATTCAAATTTAGGGGAAGCCCTATATGAAATCAAGACTTCAAAACTAAAATGCAGAAGAGGCCCAGTAATTGCATAGTATATAAAAATGAATATAGGTGGTCATTGTCCTAATTAGTCAATTAGCTTGCTTCTTATGGCATGGGATTTACAAAATATTTCGAACAATTTTTATCCAAAAGATTTAAGCTTTGTTGCTTGATTCTGTATTTTAAGGTTCCCCTAAGGATGGCTAGAAAAATATAACCCAAAGACTGTGCTGCCGTTTCCCCTCTGACAGGTGTCTGCTCATGCAGAAAGCTCTTGTAGATATTTTGGTAAAAAAATAGTCTATCACACACTTGCCCAAGATTAGTCAAGCACTCTTTAAGAGTAATTAAAATCTGGAACTAGCAGAGAAAGTGATTCAACAACAACAACAAAAAACATGATGCATGTGCAGTTCTGTTACAGAAGGAAAGAGAAATTTTGAATTCAGATTTGCTTTCTTAGAAAACTAGAGACAATAGCAGTGAATTCCAATCAAAAATACTTTTCAGTGAAATAACCCATGACTGAACAGTAACTGTGAGCACACCCATGGTTAACATCAATTGATTATGTGTTGAATAAAAGAGCGTTTGTTTTCAATTGTTATTTAGAAATTGAATACCTTTCAAGTAGCTAGAAAGTTGCATAAAGAGCACAGTCTCAAATGGATCCTGTCATGCTACTGAAAAGTCTTAAGTGTTAGTGAACTTGTATGAAAGGGAAGGTAAAATACTTCAAGGTGATTTTTTTCCCCCTTCTACTGGGTGTTTGAGGGAAGATGAATTTTTAAAGTTTTCCAGAACCTTTCCAAAAAAGTGTTGAGGATCCATTTAAGTAATAGTTATGCAAATAATCTTAGATTCCAGTGTCACACAACTCCATTAACTAGGAAAGGAGAAATAGCAACATTTTTATTTTAATGAGATGCTAGCCCCTTGCTTTGCTGTCCCATGCATCTTAATGTCCTTGCTGACTACACTGATTTGGAGCCCCAAGACTATGTTATTACTTGGTGGTTCCTTTCTCTGATATCTTGTGACACATGGGTGCTTAAATCCAAAGAAATGTAAGGTGAGGCAGAGAGGATTCCTGCAGACTGACTTGCTATATGCAGAGCACTCATTTGCATTATTCATTAGATAAGAACACTGATTTGCATCTCATTCTGGTTGTCTCCTTTAGGTGGAAAAATGCTGGAGAACTCTCCATATTCCCCCAAGTTTTTATATTAATAATAATTTTTAGGAGAATTAGGCTTGATTGATGTCATAGTTTTTGTCTTGCAACATGGAATTTCTCTTAAAAAACAAAACAAAACCCTAAACAGCTCTAAGTCCCCAAATCAATGTGCTTCCCCACCTCGTGTTTAAAAGATTGGAAGCTCTAACATTTGATGAAAGATCTGAATACATAAGTATATTTTATTGAAATGCAAAATGAGACATTTATTTATGATCAATATCTAACATTAGGAATTGGAAGGAGGAAGGAGTGAGAAAAAAAAAAAAAAGTATAGGCACAAGTACAGCATTTTAGTCTTCCTAAATCTCATTTTAAAGAAATTCCCTAGCAACAGAAACATGCCACAGATTAGTAGATACTGATGGTAATGAATTCTTCCCCTCTTGATGGTTAAATCCAAGTGATGAAGTTGTGCTTTGCCTTTTATGTTGAGAAGCAATGGCCAATTAAGGTTACATTTTCTTGTAAGCTTTAGCCCGTTAATTATCACCAGAAAGAAACATTGATATCCTACTATGTGCAGAGCTCTGTGTTGTCCATTAGAGTTACTGTGTTAGGTACAAGAAAAATAATAAAATATCCTTCTTCTTTCCTGGCCTATTGTCGCAATTCCCCATGATTGTGGTAAACTTCTGAGCACTCACGATTTCCATGACTCTGACTCTGTAGGGCTTTTTAAAAATATCCTCTAATAATTCTCTGGGACTTTGAAGTATGAACTGCACAGGAGGCTCTGATCCATAATTGCATGTTTGGTTGGAACCACTGGTGCATTCACAAAGGAGAAGAAGGATGTAGTGCAGGCAGCAACCTTCTATATCCCTATTAAGAGAGAAAGGGGCAAAGGGGTCAGCGACTCATTCTCCTTCCAGCTGATTTGTTGCTTTTCAGTTGCTGCTTGAATAAATGAAGGCATTGTATTGAAGGCTGCAGCAAGTCTAGTTCTCTGGATCAATTACAACATCCAAAACTGAAAGGAAATCCTATGATATTGAGGTGCCATTGTAACCAGAAACATGGTACCGGAAACTTGGTGTCTGGCAGGCCGGGATGGTTTGTTTTGAATAAAGGTTTTATACAAATTGCACATTTGTTTTATCCATGCAGGTTACAGAAGATTGGATCGATTTTTTTTTGTTTTGTTTTGCTCTACTTTTTCATGTCTCCCAAAGACTTTAATTCAGTAGTGAAGGAGGTCATCACTAACATTTATTATCCTTGCTCACTGGGTACCTGCTCACCCAACTGATGTTTATTCTTGTCTGGTTCTTGTGATTAATGCTGCAATGCAAAGCAGCTACTTTGTTCTTTTTGGCTACGTCTGGCACACTGCAATGTTTAGGGTCTTTTGGCATGCCTGTAAGGAACCCCAGTTTTGAAATATCCCTCATATGCATTGGACTGAAACTGGAATCCTGTCCAAGATTTGATTTTTGGCAAGTGGTCAATTAGATCAACTTCAAATAGTGTTTTTCTTGCAAGGGTGATTATTTAAATATATTTTCCCACTTCCAGCAGTCAAATGCCTTCAAATAATAAAGTTGCATTGCACTTATTTAATTAGGGCCAAATGATGTGCTTTCAAAGTAATAAATATCAGAGTTAAAAAAATTGGGGGCAGCTTATGCTTGGATGCATTGATTTTTGAGTGAATAAGCAATTTTGGAGACATCAATCTTTTGTTTCTGATAATGTCACATGGGCTTGTAGTTCTATGCTTCAAAAAAAATGCCTTTGGTGTGCTGTTTCCACAATAGAAGTTTCCTTGTGGTTTCCGAATGCTGAATGAACTAAGGAGATTACATTTGAATGTCTCATACTGATTTCAAAAATAGCATGGTCAAAATGCAAATCGATTTCTGCTTTTCCTCCTTTCTCCCTCCCCCCCAAATCTGTTACTGATCATCTCAGCAAACGGTATCACCATTCACCGAGTTGTCTAAGCCAAGAGCCTAGTGGGTCATCTTTGAGTCTCCCCTTTCTCTCATCCATGTGATCTGATTATTACTTTTACATAACAAACTGTCCAAAAATGTAATGGCATATGACAAAGAAAACGTGGAATGGGAGATAATTATTGCAACCATCTTTGGTAAATACAGTCAGCCGCAGTCCAATTCACATACTTTCCACATGCAAAACACACTCATCCTTCACCCAAGACTCCAAGATGTCATCTCATTACTTGAAGTCCAGGATGTTGTCATCTATATCAGGTTCAAGTGCTGATGAGGATCTGTTGATGCAGTTCTTTTCAGATGTTTTCTTCTCTGAAGATTTGTGAATAAAAGATTCCAATAAGCTTCCTCCCACCTCCCCAACATACAGTGGTAGAACAGGCATAGGACAAGCACTGTAAACATTCCTGTACAAAAAAACGGCAGGAAAGGCAGGCACACAGCAGTCTCGGGCCAATTGCAGTTCTGAAATTCAGTTGGAACCTGTTGCCAGTTCCTTGATAAGAACTCAATCCTACTTTTCCCCAGCCCTTGGATCCATCTTTCAGGCTTTTGTTTTCACTCTCTGAGTCATGCTTCCTTTCCATGAGTAATGGCCCACATTGGTGCTAAGTAGTTTTCTCATCCTGTTTACTGCCCTAATAGTTCAGGGGTCTAGAGACATCCCTTCATTTTCTGGTATGCCTGCCCCTTTCAGTCCAAGTTGATACAGTTCCTTTAACAACTTTTGGGCTTCCTCTGTATCAATTTATAATCTACTACATTAAACAAAAGACAACACAAATCTCCTTTTCTATCACAGGCTCCCTGGGAAGCTAGTATGGGATACCAACCTTACTGAAGATCCTTGGAAATGTGTTGTTTAAAAGAGAGATCTATGAGGCATGCCCTTAAATCCTGAAAGCCTTGTTTCTGTTTGAAAGGTTTATGAGACACTATCTTAAATCATTTTGAAGTTTTAATGAAGGGTTTTATAGTCACACCCTTGTTTTCATCTTTACAGTGAGACATTTTCCTAACATGTATTGATTTGATCTTTGCATTGAGACCTTTTCTCAATTGAGAATCTTCTGCTGGGAGACTCTGAATGAGCAAAGGTTTTCTTTTAAAGCCCAACAAGGGCTTTTATATTTCCTCTAAAGTTTGCTTAAGAACTGAACAATGCCTTTTTGGCATTTATCTCTACAATGGTGTCTTATACATGGCTAAAAGAAACCAGTTGGCACTTTCAGCGTTATGCCTGAGAAGTTTGCTTAGCCAAATCCACCAGTTTTAGGTATATTTTCTATTTACCATGCTGATGCAGCCAATGGGGTTGCCAAGTCTTCTGTCACTACATAGCAAAGGTCAATTTATCCTAGCTTTCAATACAGTTTCCTCCCTGTCATCCCAGCCTTCATCAAAGTATTGTCAAGGCCCTTCCAGCTTCTGCCAGCTGCCCAATCCCAAAGCCAATGCCCTGTGTTTTAGGCTTTGGTATGGCAGCACTCCATTCTGGTGTCAAATTTCTGTTCTGATTACTATTACTACCCAAGAAAGCATGCCAAAATTTATTGGCACAAAGGATCCTTTTTATTATGCTCACAGATTCTGTAGATCAGGAATTTAGACAGGGTGCAACAAGCATGGCTTTTCTCTGTTCCACAGTTTCTAGGGTTTCAGTTGGGAACATTCACCTGCTAGGGGCATTTCGACAGCTGGGGCAGGAATCATCTCAAGGTGTCCCTCCACTCATGTGTCTGGAAGATGATGCTGCCCGTCACTTGGAGCCTTGCTAGTGCTATTGATTGAAGTACCTTCATGCCTCTCCATGTCGCCTGGGCTTCCTTACTGCCTGGAGGACTCAGAGTGGTTGAGCTTGTTATTTGGCAGCTCAGAGCTTCAAAAACAAGGGTCAACAATGTAAATATAAATCAATTTATGAAGGTGAAATTAGATTAGTGGTTAAGTAGGGCTGGGTAAAGAATACTAAGGGATGTGGAGTCTTTCTTTTTGGAGTTATGAAATTGTTCTAAAATTTTTGAGATTATTAATGTACAACATTGTGATTATACTAAAAGCCATTGATTATACACTTTGGATAGATCATATGGTATGTGAATATATCTCAATAAAACTGCTTAATAAACCAATAAATAATTGTGCAAGAATAGCTAGAAATAGTAGGGGAGACAGAGAGATTGAGAGGTGAGGAATTTTCTTTATTATTATTATTATTATTGGAATAATGAAAATGCTCCAGTAGTGACTGAAGTGATGAATGCACAACTATATGATTAAACCAAATACTATTGATTGTACACTTTAGATGAATTGTATGCTTTATTAATATGTATCAATAAAATTGATTTGTAAACAAAACAAAACAAACAAGGGTCACAGCAGACAAGGTGAAAACTGCAGTGCTTTGATAACCCAGCATTGAAAGCTACATAGCATCATTTGTGCTATGCTTTGATTAATTGAAGCAGTCAAAGTCAAACCCAGGGGAGCAGATGTGGCTCAAGCAGTTGAGCACCCATCTCCCACATGGGAGGTGCCGGGTTCGGTTCCGGTGCCTCCTAAAGAAAAAGCAAACAAGCAATGAGCAAAAAACAATGAGCAAACAGAGGAGGGAACCATCTCAAGGGGGAAATAAAAAGTCAAACCCAGGTTTAAAGGGAGGAGAATTGGACTTCACTTCTTGAAAGGGTCTTTCAAGATCCCATTGCAGAAGACTATATGAAATAGGAGATATTGTGGCGTTTGTCTTTGAAAAATGCAATCTGACACACCCTCATCCAGTGCATAACCAAATCTTATTCTACCTCCAAAATATATCTCAAATCTGTTCACTTACCTCCTTGGCCACCCACTCATGCAAACTATCATCATCTCTCATCTGAATTATCACATTAAACTTTTTGAATGCACTCTGCCTCTTCAAAGTCATTTACCACCAAGTGGCCAGAAGAGAACTATAAAACTCTCTCTCAGTCATGTGCCTCCACTGTGTAAATCTCTTTGAAGACTTTCAGTTGTATTCAGAAAAAAATCCAAACACCTTCCAATAGCCCTAAAAGGCCGCATGATCTCTAGAACTTTAGTCCATGCCACCTTCTTCTTCCTTATGTACCACTCTCCAGCCACCAGACCGTCTAACAGTTCTTAGACCATGCCAGCCTCATTTGCACCTCAAGTACTTTGCCCTTGGTTATCCCTCTGCCTGGAAATCTCTCTGTTCTTCACCATGCTCATACTTTTGCGAGCTCTAAGCTTTATATTAAATGTCACCACTTTGGCTAATTATAATGATAAATATATCTAGCGTTCTGTTGAGTTGACTCAAAACCTGTGTCAGGTCCTGGAGCTAGGCATTCTATCTGGATTATCCCTTGAAATCCTATGATTTACCCCTGTGGTTTAAGTCCCTAGAAAGAGGAACTATTATCATTCTTATTTTACAGAAACTGAAGCATAGAGATGTTACATAAGCTTCTCAAAGTCATATGGTAATGGGTAGAGTTTAGAATTATACCTAGACTCTCTGACTCCAGTAGTTACAGTCTAAACCGCTAGACCATGCTCACTTCTTATTTTATTCTCAATCCTACCACTTATTTCTCTATTTCATTTTGCTGGTCACTCTCTACAGTTATTTTCTAATTATGCATTTATGTGTTTATTGCCATTCTTTCCAACTAGTTTTGAAGAATTTGCTTTTGTTGCTCATAGTTGTATCCCAGCACCCAAAACGATGCTTGGCACAGGCAAGTTACAGGATAACTATTTGATGAATAAATACATTCATCTGTTGATAAATATTTAACAACCAGCTTGGGCAGGGAGTGGCTGGTATGGGCTGGCTTGTAGCTTTTGTTAATTTCCATGCTTCCCCTGAGGCAGATTTCAAGCTGCAAACACTTCACAAAATCCCTGAAAATTAGGCTCCAGCATACCACTGAATGAATGAATGAGTGTTGCAAAGATCAAAGTATCTTGTCTACAGCAACTAGTTTCCTAAGTGGGGGGAGGAGGGTCCCTCACTCCATAAGCCCTTGTGGATTTTAGTTCCAAATAAATCACACACATTGGTGCGAGGGTTCTGCTGTTATCAGAAGTACAAAAGGACAATGAGGAGTTGACTCTGTCAGAGTTACAAAATATCTCTACAGCACTGCAGTGAGAAACACATAGACCAGATACTGCCATTTCTTCCTCTTTTTTCACTGCCTCAGGTGTTAGTGAGGACACATTATTCAGAAGCAAGGGCAAGATGACTTTGTTTTATCCTTTAAAGAGAAAGGACGGCAGGGATTGTATCAGCAAGGAGTGAGAAGAGAGGAGAAAGAAAAGAGAAATCTGTCGATATTTCACATTAGGCCCCCAAATCCTCTGCTATAGCTTTGGGTAGGAAGAGAACTTTCCATGAGAATATTTGTTAGAGTTTTATGCTGAGTGACCATACGAAAGACCGATTTATGATTGCCCCAGTTATTTACCTCTGTGCATAATATGGAATAGCATGGACATTATTTTTTAAACCACTATATGCCACTCAGCATTGCTGGCAACATCTTATTTGACAGTTTTTAATTACAGAAATAACAACTGAGAACTCAGCAGTCCATAGTCCCAATTGGTGTGAATCTGGCAATAGATCTGAATGGATTTGTTGCATTTGGTAGGATTGTATTTATCACATTGGGTATGAAAGTCCTGATATAGCATGTTGGCTGAACACAGCACCAGAGTGTTAAAATGAGGGATGGTGCTTGGGTGTCTTCTCTCAGTTATGGCCAGGGTGAAATGTGTGTCTCATTTAACTGACAGTTCTCTACCTTGGTCCCATATGCTGCAGCCCCCTTCATACTCTGCATAAGTAATTCCTTCTATTATGCACATTTACTCTGGGATTTTGAATGAATAAATTCTAAAATGCTCTCAATGCCAGCTCGAGGAGCTAGAGTTTTAAAAGTGCATGTGTAATTAATTTTGCTTTAGAATTTTGAATTAATACCGAGAGAAATGCCTTGCTCTTTATTAATTTCCAGGTGTGAGTCTAAAGAAAATAGCAACCACTTTTCTTGAAATTACATGAATAATGTTTGAGCAAGACTGTCTCAGTTGGAGACAAAAACATTATATTTGTGTCTGATGGTAACCTATCCGTTGGTTAATGGACCCAGAACCCTCTAGACAGTTCACAAATCCACATAACAGAGCAGATTTTTGCATTAGGATTCCTGACTTAGCTGAAAAATGTGAAAAATCAGATGCAGCCAAAGAGTCCCCTATTGATTACAAATGTGAGGATCAAGAGTAAGTTATTCCATCTAAGGCAGCATTCATTTACATTTAAAATGGTTCTTCCTGGTAATCTCATTTTGGATAGTGGCATACAAATCAATGCAATTTTTAAGAGTATTAATTCCACCCCTTTTGAGAGGTTTCCTATCCAATATATGAAAGAATAGATACTGTCATCCAGTTATATTTTGGGGGACTCTTAAGAGTTTGCGTGAATTTGGAAATATAAATGCAGCTTGGGGGCAAAATAACAAGTAATTCTTAGTCTTTTTTTTTTTTTTAAAGGGAAAATAAATAATCAGTGCTCTCTAAAAAGATAAATAGGTGTCAGAATTCTCTGCGTCCTACCTAGTTCTGTCAAATTACTAGTTGTTGCTCAAAACAGTTTGCCAATATCGTTGACTCAATTTCTTCCTCTAACATTGGACTATACTACTAGCACTGTAATAGCGTGGGAAGGTTTGTAAATGTTTTAATATTCTTCACTCTTAAAAATATGTTATAGGTATATAACTCATTGATTGTCCAGCCTCTGTGTTTACATCACCCCTCGACAGTCAGCCAGCTCTACCTTGACAAAGTCTAAAAATGGTAAGTTCTTAAGGTCTTAAGGCAGTTGGGGGAAGTGGATGTGGCTCAAGTGATTGGGCTCCAGACTACCATATAGGAGGTCCAGGGTTCAATTCCTGGGGCCTCCTGGTGAAAGGTAAGCTGGCCTGCATGGTGAGCTGGCCCAAGCAGAGACTTGGCCCACGTGGAGTGCTGGCCCACACAGGATTACTGGCCCACGCAGAGAGCTGGCGCAGCAAGATGACACAACAAAAAGAGACACAGAAGAGAGACAATGAGAGACGCAGCAGATCAAGGAGCTGAGGTGGTTTGAGAGATTGAGCAGCCTCTCTCCACTCCAGAAGGTCCCAGGATCGGTGACCAGTGCCACCCAAATAGAAGACAATCAGACACAGAAAGAACACACAGAGAGCAGACAGTGAGCACAAAACAATGGGGATGGGGGTAGGGGATGGGGGGTGGGGGGGGGCGAGAAATAAATAAATAAATAAATCTTAAAAAAAAAAAATTAAGGCAGTTGGAATGAATTCCCACGGCCTTGTGGGTAAATGGCAGTCAAAAAACAAGAGGCCTTGGAAGAAGCCAGGAGTCCATGCGAGTCTTTTGGACTATTTGTGCTACTCCACTATGTGCTGCTGACCTCCTTATTTTCACTTATCCATCCTGACTTTATTTCTCTTTCATCTGGAAGTTTGGTCCCGTTGCCCACCATGTGTTGTTTGTTTATGGCTCATCTTCTCCTTTTAGCTACTCATTGTTGAAACTGACACTGGCATACTGAGTTCTGGGCAGTTTGAGACCGCTACCCAGGGTCCACAGTGCTGAATGAATACATGAATCTATTTAGAAGGTGCTTCTTTTAAAATCGGCACCTCCCCAACTTCCTCTTGGCACCTGGATAAAATAATCAAGAAGATTTGAACAAAAATAGCAGTGGCCCAGAGTTTAGTGTTCTTCAGAGTCCAAAAGGTGTTTTGTGCTATCCTTGGGGGCCCTTAAAGTTTTTCCTGTTGCAGCCAGGGGTGCTTCTGCCTGCTAGATATAGCTGTTCTGTGCAGCTTCAGAAATTTGAGCTTCTGAAATCCCAACCATTACTGCATTGATACAGCTTCTTCCATGCCTCTGTCCACTGTTATTTCTCCACTTTGGTACAGGAATGTCCTAATGGTGAAGTAGTTAACACTTATTGCATGCCTACTATGTGCAAGGCACTAGCCTCTGTGGTGGAGATACACCAGTGAATTAATTGGTCAAAAATCCCTGCCTATTTGAGACTTCTGTCCTAGTGTTGGTGGAAGATAATAAATACTAAGCAAGTATTTTGGTGATAAGTGCTATTGAAAGAATAGAAGCAGGAATGAGTGCTGGGTCAGTGGGGACAGGTTGGTAAATAGGGTGATAAAGACATGTGATTCAGGGAGTATCCAGTGCAAGAGCACTGCGGTGAGGGAGCCCGGTGTGTTCCAGGAAGAGGGAGGAGGGTGGTGAGCTGAAGGCCAGGGTGGGGAGCACGGCATCATAGAAGATGAGTTATGCAGGCCACGGCACTGGAAATGTTCAGGAGAGCTTTGTGCTGGGGGCCTTACAGTTGTCCTCTTTACACCTGTACTGCTATTTCTCCTTTCTGCTCCTGACAGAATGGCCTTGCCCTTCAGGTTTTAAAATGCCTTTGGTGTTGTACCGTGTTACTCTTGATTGCTGTTGTTTCATAACAGCCTCTTCCTTTGAAGAGCTTGAAACACATGTCCAGCATTTTGCCCCCATTCCTTCTCTGTAACAATCTCTGTCCTCAAAATCCCTGGGACTTCTCAGTTCTTTTACCTGTGGGGTTTTTCCTCTGCTCACTCCAGATATTTCCTAAGAGGAAAGTGGATACTTCAGTTCCACCTTCTCACTATAGTTTTTCCCAAGAATCCTCTAATAACCTCCAGTCCCCAGGATCCAAACTTTTATCCCCAAATGCCAGTGTCTGGAGGTGGGTTTCCAGAACAGCCCCTGACCTGCTCCTTCCAACTCAACAGGGGCCTTAGTGACAGTCTGGAATCTCCCTTTCTTTCTCCATATTTACTGTTTTCCTGGTACATCTTTTTCTTATCTTGTTTTTCTTTTTATTTCCAAAAAGTATATTTAGTTTTAAAATTTATTGTACAATTGATATTCCCAGGTGGGTGCAAATGGTCTTTGCTACAATTACTATTCCATATGTGTGAGTACATTGTGCATGCTCGGAAATTACCAACAATGCCATGGGATTTGATTCTAATGCTCCCTTTAATTCAGTTGGCTCACATTATACAATAAAATCTGGCTAATTCTAAATAATGGAGGTTAGACTACTGTGATTTCCTGAAAAATGAGAACCATTCACTATTTTTGAAAATAATTGAATTTTCTTTTAAGTATCATGTGTACAATAAACTAAGAGACTAATAAGTAAAATTAGATCAGAAGACAGAAAAAGTCTAATTCAAATATATGGACATAATAATGTATAATAAATGCCCTTGAACATGTACTGGCTAATTGTTAGTTTCAGAAATTAAAAGTACTCTGACTGGTGGCCTCATAGTCTTCTCCTTTGGATGACTGGATAACTCTTTCCTGGCATTCTTATCTCTCTGAGAACTCCTTCCAGTACTGTCGCCTCCCAACCTTCTATGTTTTTATCACTGTTCATCTTAATTCTCATAGTCTTCCTGGCATGATTTCAAGTTCCACCTAGTTCTGCTGTTTATTCAACTTCAGCCTTTCCTTTTTGCGCTCTGCAAGCCTGGATTTCCAACTGTGGACTTCTTCCCTCCCTCCCTCTCTCCTTCCCTTCCTCCTTTTTTTCCTCCCTCCTTCTCTCCTTCTTTTTTTGGTTATTAAAATAGAAAAAAAATTCATCATGTGTCTCTCCTACTTAAACTTTTCCAAGGTTTCACCTTTTCTTCCTAATCAAATCCAAACTCCTTTATGATCAGGTCCCTACGTCCCTGCACAGAATTTTGTCTCACCATCTATTTCCTTATGCATTGCTTCCAACTATACCAAACCTTTTGAAGTTGTCAGTGGATCATGAACTCTTGTCTTTGTTCCTGTCCACACACAGCTTCCTCTGCCTAGAGCTCCCCTCTCACCTGGCCAACTCTTATTCATTCTTCAGAACCCAGCCTGATCGTCACTCTTTGGGGAAGCCTGAGGCAGCTTAGGCTCCCTCCTCTGTGTTCCTGGAGTACTCTGGGCTTCTCCCAGGTTGTTTGAGGCAGTAAACAAATGTCCCAGGATGACGGTGTGAGGTGGTGAAAAGTGCAAGGAATTCTCTGATTGAAATCTCTTCCCTTGTGACATTCATACTGTATTCCTCTTAGTTAATTATACTTTAAACCAGTTGCTCCTTACTGACACACAGATACAGGCAAGTCTTCCCTTTTCTCTTCAAACTTTTTCCAGTTAACTCAGGCACATAATTGAATACTTTTCTGCCTTCTTGTTTCTTCTCCCTTCCTCTCTTATCTTTTCATCAGAGACCCAAGAGACAGCCCCAGTTATGGTCCACATATGTAAGCAGACTTCTGTATACAAGAAAAGAAACCTAAAGTGTTTAAAAGTGACATTGGCATCAACCTGAAATGTGTTTAATAGTTTCCAGAAGACCCGGAGAAGTCTCCACCATGTCTTCACCACCTTCTCCTTTGTCTCAGTACAATTTGCTTTACTCTTGCAGACCCTTAAAAAGTGAATAAGAATGTATTTCTTATTAGTTTCATATTGATTAATTATTAATATGTCAACACAATTGATTTCTACTGTATTTTTAATTAAAAGTATCTGTGGTGGCTCAGCTACATTATGGGTTACACAAACTTTTATGGGTTGACCTGGAAAAGAATACCCATTTGTAAGACGGTTTCTGTGGGAAGAACACCTTCCAAATTCTAAAGAGCTGCCTTCCACACTCTTGAAACATAGTCCTTATGGGGCCTGTGGTCTTCCTATATTCCAATTTGTTGAAGTTTCACTGCAAATTCAAAGAAAATTTAAATTGTTTTCCATATGTGCTCAGGAAGCAATGAAAATGTAGTGTATTTTCCCTTGAGAAAGTCAACCTATAAGGGAAAGAACTTAAAACTGGGGACTCAGAGTTTAGATTCTAGCAGTTCTCTGCCTCTTGTTAACTATGTGACCTTGGGCAAGATACTTAACCTCTTTGGTCCTAGCTTTCTCATTATGTAAAATGAGAACATTGTACTGGGCGGTCTCATTCATTTATGTCCTTAGCCTTCTTGATTAAATCTTTTATATGGCCTCATGCAGCAGGACATTGTCCTGTTCACCATTTTTATTTACCTCTCTTTTGTACTATCCCTAGTTCCATTTAGCACTTTTTATGCACTTTGTTGTTTATGTCACTTTTTTTTTAAGCATAGGTGAGGCTTGTGGATATGTGAAGCAAAACCCTAACTCACCGCAGATCTGTGTCTTTGTCATTTCTACTCAAGTATGAAATTTCACTGCCATCCTATAATCACTGCAAACATTCGCTTATGGGAAATATGCATTGGGTTCTAATTTATAGTAATATTAAATTTAAAGTCTTATCTCAATGTCACATCAAAATTCATTCATTCAACAAATGTTTAATGAATGTCTTCTAGGTGTGTTATTTTTGAAAAGGGATTTCACAGGGAAGAAAGCAGAACAAATTACCCGAGGGCAAAGATTTCCAATTTTAAACTGATTTATTCATCAGAAAATGTTACTAAGAGACACTTACTTATTCATACACACAGTCCTCTTGCATAGATACTTCAAAATTACCATAATTAATTCAGAGTCCCAGGTCTGGTCCTCATAAAGTGAAGTGACTATTTCAGTAGAAGCCATATGGAATATCCTTAAGAAATCCTTTATCAACATTTCTTTTTAAGCAAATCCTCTCTGCTTACTCAATATCTTTATGATAATCCATTTTATCAATCAATAACCTTCTGGACCAAGATATGTTTGGTCTCTGTGTAATGATAATCTTTAAAGTCTAGCTTCTCTTTGATCTTGGGGGAGTCAGGAAGCCTTCCATCAGCCTCTTAGAAATACTTGACAGGAAAAGTAATATGATCCATTTCTTCTTTAGCCAGATATGTATTCCCATGACCATGTCAAGTACTTGGACACTATTTCAATAACCATTTCTTTTTTTCACTCTCAGTTCTGATAGATACATTAGCGTGGGCTGCATTGTTAGATAACTGTTATTCATTCATTCATTCAATCAATATTTTTTGAACATTGACAATGGGCTAAGCAAGTGCAAGGATGACAAAGGTAATAAAGATAACGTTAATATCCTCCATTTTAAAAATGGAAAGTTATTTCTCTTTGGTAATCCTTGGTGGCATACCAACTCATCACATGCTCTGCAGTTGAGTTGGAGTAGTCTGCATTGTGTTGCTCATAATGTCTTCAGTTTCTTTCTGAGTGTTTAATGAGCATACAGGAGTACATTAGGGGAAGGTGTGACCAAACACCATTCTTCTTTGGTCAATCCCTCCTTCAGAGATTCTTTTGTTTCATTGTCTTTTTAATGCTCTTTGATGAGGAAACATTTCAAAGGCTTCTTGAAATTAAAAGAATTTAGGGCCACTGGTTGCTCTTGTTCATGTAGTTCTTTACTTCCTCACAAACTTCTTTCTGTGAAACTGGGCTTGATTTCCCATTTCAAAAATCAATGGCCTTTGCTCCATGAGCCTTTCCTGACTACCACAGTCTATAGTGACATTTTATTCATTCATTCAAAAACTGTTTCCCAAATGTTCCTGTGTGCTAGTACGACAGAAATACAAAGTTGAAGCTGTTGTGCTTCTTATTGCACCTCTTTCTTGACTGATATCCATTTCTTATATTGAACATTTATGCATTTGCTTCTATTTCTAGCACTCCAAGCAATAAACTTCAATTATGGGTAGTACAAATTTTCCCAGTATTTTCTAGATTAAAAACTGAAGCACATAACTCAGGGATTCTTTATGCCATACCCATATTAACCTCAACTATCAATTTTAGGCATGGAGACCTTGGAATTTTGCCTTTCTTTCATGTGTGTTTGGGTATTCTCCTGGAACATCTCACTAGAGTCCCTGAATTTGCCTCCTGACTAATTCTAAATTGAACTCTAATTCCAACTTACTCTTGTCTCATCTTCCAGTAGTAATCTACTTCTACCTTTTGTCATCTTATATAAATAGCCCATCAGTTCTCAGTTTGTGTTCCTCTTATAAGTTGCCCTTATCATGTCATAAGGGATTCTTCTTCATTTTGCTTTTGTCCTCTGAATTCCTTCGTCTTAGGGACAAGTGGAATAAGTGGTCACTTTTGTGTCAAAGGAAAGAAAAGACTGCTAAAGGTGTTCTCTCTTGTGTCTTTCGTGTTCCCTTTGATCCATCCTGTCTTTCTGTGTCCCTGGTCCCGTACAGGGAATAATTTGGTTGGAAAGAGAAAGAAATGAGTCTATATTTTCATACATCCATTTGCA
Source organism: Cabassous unicinctus (assembly GCA_029593785.1). Lineage (NCBI taxonomy): Eukaryota > Metazoa > Chordata > Mammalia > Cingulata > Chlamyphoridae > Cabassous > Cabassous unicinctus. The sequence continues at coordinate 40,205 of JAQZBX010004136.1, read as the reverse complement.
TAGAACATTTCAGAGCCTCCTAACTCATTGACCAGTCTTCAATGTCAACCTAATGGAAGCAATCCAACACACAGATATCACTGTTAACTTTTATAATGCAAATATACTTATTCACACACAGACATCTCTTCAGTCACATTAGATGTTCTTTGTTCCCATTTCCTTAACATGCCCTCCCCATAAATATCCACCCTGAAATTCAAGTCATTTTTAAGAAAAGCTCAAATGCCACTTACTTCATTAAACCCTCCTTAACCTTGTTGAGCGATTAACCCTTCCCTCCTCTTCATATCTTTTATTGGATTACTATTTTTATAATTATTTCATGTTCTTCCTTATCTCTAATAATAATTTTGGCCTTAAATTATATTTTGTTTCATATTTATAGAGCATACTGTCATTCTTTTCACCTTTTTTTAAAGTTAGTATTTGATTAATAGAAGTTTTTTATCTTGTTTTTTTATTCTTTGATTAATAGAGTTTTTGTTTCCATTTTAAAACAATTTTCTGCCTTTCCATGTAATTTTGTTTTAGACATATGTGTTAGCTGAACTTTATTTTTTTAACCCAATCTGATAGTTTGTATTTTGACAGGGGATCTAATCCATTTCCTTTTTTTTTTTTTTTTTAAGGAGGTACCAAGGATTGAGCCTAGGATCTCATACTGGGAAGAAGACTCTCAACCACTGAGACACATATGCTCCCCAATGAGAGTTGGTTTTTGTGTTTGTTTGTTTTGTTTTGTTTTTAGGAGGTACCAGAGATCAAACCTGGGACCTTGTACATAGGAAGCAGGCGCTCAACCACTTGAGCTACATCCACTCCCCTAGTTCATTTACTTTTATTATGATTTCTGATCCATCTAACTTATTTATATTTTCAAATCCCAACCTTATCCTTTAACTGTGTGAGTTGGGATAGTTATTTAATCTCTATATATCTTATTTTTGTCTTGTGAAAAATGCAATAAAAATAGCCCTACCTTATTGTGAAGATTTAATAAGGTAATATATTTAAAATGCTTTTAATAGTTCTTTTTTAAAAAATATTTATTTTTATTTATTTAAAGATTCTTAGATTACACAAATGTTACACAAAAATATAGGGATTCCTATATGCCCCGCTCCTCACACCTCCCACACCCTCCCACAAAACAACATCCTTCATTAGTGTAGCACATTCATTGCAATTGATAAACGCATCCTGGGACATTGCCATTGAACACTTACCATAGTTCACATTGTAGTTTACACTCTCTCCCACACAATTCTGCAAGCTATGGGAAGATATATACTGGCCTATATCTGTCATTACAATGCCACTCAAGACAATTCCCAAGTCCTGAAATAGCCCCCATATTACACCTGTCTTTCCCTTCCCCTACCCCCAGAGCCTCTAGTGGCCACAGCCTCCACATTAATACTGTAATTTCTTCCATTGCTAGAATCACAACAAGTCTATTGTAGAATACCAGTGAGTCCACTCTAGTCCATAGTTCATTCCCCAATCCTGAGGATTCTGGGATGGTGATGTCCACTCCACCTCTAATTGAGAGGGGGCTTCGATCCCAATTACAGCCGATGGATCAGACTCTCTTTCTTGAAGCTGTAGGCTCTCTCGTTTCCTTGGTATGGTGTTTGTCAATCCTCATCTCCTTGTTAGTTGTCCTGGGTGAGTCCAACAAACTGGAGAGTAAGTGTTACAACTCCGCTGAGGCTCAGCGTCCAGCTGGCACATGGACAGCCCAAAGATTCAAGTGTCTTGGACATCTACCTACCAACACCAGCACCAATATAGGTTCAAATAGAAGGGACACATGAGCCATGTGTAGCGAAGCCATAACTGAGTCCAACTCTGTCACTCTCAGCAGCACAAATTCCAAAGTAGGGCCCACTGGCAAGGCACCAAACTCTGGAGCTATCTGCCCTAACCATAGGATGAGGGTATCTCCAGAGCCCTCAGGAGCCCCACTATTTGAGGTAGTATCCACTTTGGCAGTCTATGAGATCCTGTTGATATGTGCATAAGTGTTACCTCTGGGATGACCTCCTGACTCATTTTGAAGTCTCCTAGCCATATAAACTCATTTGTCTTTACCTTTCCCCCCTTTTATTCGAGGTCTTTTTCCAGTTGCATTGCTTGTTGGTGCTTGGTAGTAATCTCTCAGTGTCAGGGAGGCTCATCCCCGGGAGTCATGTCCTATGCTGGAGGGAAGGTAGTACATTTATTGCTGAGTATGGCTTAGAGAGAGGCCACATTTGAGCAAAAAGGAGGCTCTCAGGAGGCAATTCTTCATGCATTTTTTTAGCAAATCAATTTTATTGATATATAGTAATAAAGCTTAAATCTATCCAAAGTATACAATAAATGGTATTTGTGTAGTCATATATTTGTGCATTCATCACTTCAGTCATTCTTAGAGGACTTTCATTATTCCAATAATAAGAAGAAAAAATAAACAAACAAGACTCATCACCTTTCAACCTTTCTATGCTTCCCCTGCTATACATAGCTGCTATTCTTTTTCCTTGTCTTCATCCATTTTTAAAAGATATTTCTTTTAAAATATTAAATATATATTGCTTCCTGGCAACTATTTTTGTTAATGAAAATTTATTGACAATATTGTCAATTTTATTATTGCTTTTGGTAGATAAGTAGTTTTACTTTCTGGCAGATTTATATATATATAAGTATATATATATACTTCTATTCATGGTGCCGTTTCATTAAAATCTGTTTAAATACACTTTTATTTTTAAGTTTTCTACTTAGCCTATGGAATGCGCTTTCTATTTTGGAATATCTATTTTTCTTCAGTTTTGGGCATTTTATCCTATCCTTTTATTCTATGATTTGAACTTTTTCTGACATAAACTTGAGATTCTCAACTGATTGATATCTCTAAATTGCTTTTACATATATATTTAAATCTTTCTTCATTGGAATTTGGGTGAATTTCTCAGTACTATATTTCTTTCACAAATTTTTGTCTCTGTGTGGCTTGTGTGACCAATGGGAGTTTATTTCATCTAGCAAGCTTTTAAAAAATTCAATACCTCTATTTTTCATTTCCAAGATTTATAACTACCTAATTTTATTAGTTATTTGTTTGTGTTTTGTAATAACCTGTTCAATTTTCCTGGATGTTATTGCTCCCTGTATCTCTTTGAAACTATAAACATTCTTATGTTGAAGCTATCACATTTTTCTATTATTTCCATTTCAGGTGGAATACATTTTTTCCCCCATTCATTGATTTCTTGGGCTAGAACTTTTAACATTAATCTTCCTTACTTGTTTTGGAATTTTGGCTTGAGGACTCTGGCAGGGTAAAGATGGTCACAAATTCTTTTACTCCCCTCCTCTTAAATTTGGTGGGCTCTGTAGACAATGGTGGAAATGATGCTGAGTTAATTTCTGGTGACTTCCTGCTTCTCAGAATACTCACTTTAGAGCCCTGCGTCACCATGTGAGAAGACCAGTTATCATATAAATGGGAAGGCCTTGAGACTACATGATAAGGAGAGGAGCCTGGTGAACCCAGCCTTCCAACCATCCCTGCAAAAGAACAAAGCTATGAGTGAAGCGTCTGGGATTCTCCAGGTCGCCTCAGTCACCAGGGTCACCAGCCATGTGAATACCACTAAGTGAACACAATCAGAAGAATCACCCAGTGGAGGTCTGCTCAAATTCTTGACCCACAAAATCATGAGCTGAAATAAGACGGTGTTTATTTTAGGTCATTCAAGTTTTAGGGTACTGTTACATAGCAGTGGGTAACTAAAACAAGGGTTATCTTGAATCTGGTGGTGTTCCTGCCCTCTCTCCCACCCATCGTTCTTCCCCAGTCTCTTTTCTCATACCTTCTGACTCCTGATTTTGGTGTACTCCACTACATTTTCCTTCTCCCCCAGTCCAGAACTAAGCCTTACAGTGGTTGCTCTGGGCGCCTGTCTGCACATGATATTGGAAATATTGCAGACTGAGTAACTAGACCAGAAGCAGCTTGGCCTTGGTCCTGGCTTCTACACTATGCTGGTTTCCTCCTGCTACCTTACATCTTCAGCTTCATAGAAGCTGTGATGGTTAGGCTAATGTGTCAACTCGACCAGGTAATTGTGTCCAGGTGTTTGTTCCAGCAAGCACTGGGCTAATTGTAATACAAGAGCATTTATGGACTTCAATCACCAGTGAGTTTACTGCATGGATGGCTGATTACATCTGCATCAGTCAGGGAGATTATATCATCACTGGGTGATGCTTTTATCCAATCAGTTGAATGCCTTAAAAGGGGAAGTGATTTCAACATTCAGAGAGAATTTCCCAGCTTGTCGTTGGACAGCCACCTTTTCCCAGAAACTCATTAAGGACCTTTCATGAGACTTTCATCAGAGCCCCTGGTTTGCAGCCTGCCTGCGAAACCTGGACTTGTGCATCCCCACGGTCACGTGAGAGACTCTTTCAAAGTCTCATATTATTGACAGATATCTCCTGTTGATTCTGTTTCCCGAGAGAACCCTGACTAATACAGAAGCCAAAACTCCAAGCAATGGTCAGCAGCAGCTTTTTCTCTTGAAATTCCTTACAAGTTGGAGGGAGCCCTGCCCCAGCAAGCTTGACTGTGGTTTCTCATTTTGTGCAGGCACTTTTATTTAGTTCAAGCTACCCCACAGGAGCTGGTTTTCCAGTTACCTTTACTAGTTTCCAGACTTGAAACCCAGTGGACTTACAGTTTCAGCCTAACTGATCAGCCTATTGTGTATCTTCTATGTCTGATCCATAATGACGTTTAGCTTGTTTCAGAACTTAGCCAGGTCTCTTCTCTTTATCCCTCCCTCCTTCTTTTGTTTTAGTCTCTCACAACGATATTTCTTTTTCTTTTTGTAAATTATCTTTTAACAACTTTTAAAACTTACTTTATTAGTTTTTCCTAATGTTCTTTTTCAGTTCCAGGATTCCATCCAGGATTCCATATTACATTTAGTTGTCTTAGTTCTGTAAATTCCTCTCAACTCTGGCAGTTCCTCAGATTTTGTTTTTGATGACCTTGACAGATTTAGGAATACTGGTCTGATATTTTATAGGATGTCCCTCAACTGAGATTTGTCTGATACTTTCCTCATTATTAGACCCAGGTTATTGGTTTAGGAGCAGAAAACCAAAGAGATAATATGCCATTCACATCATGTCATATCAAAGGTATATACTAACAACATGACTTAGCCTTGTGGACATTAGCCTTGATCACATGGTTGAGTGTTCGTCAAATTTCTCTATTGCAAAATTACTCTTTTCCCCCCTCACCTCCTTGAGGGTGAAGTAGTTACATAAATTGTTTGAAATTCTTTTGCTTTGGAGATTTCCTCCACTTATTTATTCAATCTTTTGTTTATGGACTCATGTATATCTATTTTAAACTTTAGGTTATAATCCATTGCTACTTTACTTTCTTGCTCAGAATGTTCCAGCTGTGGTCACTGGGAAATCTTTTTAGTTATCTCTTGGTTCTTTAGCAAACATGCATCTGTGTGTGTGTGTGTGTGTGTGAGAGAGAGAGAGAGAGAGAGAGAGAGAGAGAGAGACAGAGAGAGAGAGAAAGAGAGAGAGCATGTGCACACTGCTTTATTTTCTGGCATTGCAAGATGCTTCAGGCTCATCTTGGGATATTTTCTGCCCCAGCCAAGAGTCAACCATTTCTTCAAGTTTCTCTGGATCCATTTGTGGAGATTGATATTAGGAACCAAGATCTGGGTGCTAGATATGTTCATTGCTACTGGATTGTTGTTGCTTTTAGGACCTCTCAATTGGGAGAGCAAGGAAATTATTGCATGTATACTTACCCATGTATGTATACATGTCTGCAAATATTTCAGTGTGTACTCCTCTATATCTACATGAAACTAAATATCAGTTCATACTGATATCTCCAATTTTAATCCATTACCACATGGACCATTCTAGCATTCTCCCCTTGTCTGAATGTAACTTCACTCTCCAACAGTGAAAATCCTGACTCTCACTAACTGTTATTCAATTGCCTAATTTTTCTATTCCAGGATACCTGTATAGTAGTTTCAGAATTGTTAGCCTGTACTCCCACAGGAAAGAATTTATCAGCTAGAGTCTAATGCTTTGACACAGTTTCTTTTGCCTTTAATCTTGCAGACTTTACTAATCTCCAGTTTCTTAGGTGAGCATCTTTTTGCCCAATCCCTTCCAGTAAGGTCATCTCATACATTTGTAATACAGTAAGACACTTTTATCACATTCCACATTCCATTCTGGGATACCCTGAGCTCCTACAAGGTATTTTTAAAAATTTGTATACATTACAGTTTTCTTTTTGTGTGTAAGTTCTATGGATTTTCACAAATGCATAATGTCATGTATCGGCCACTACAGTGTCATGCAGAGCAGATTCACCATCCTAAAAATTCCTCCATGGTTCATCTATTCAACCCTCACTCTCCAGAATGCCTTGAAAACACTGATCTTTTTATTGTCTCTATAATTTTGCCTTTTCCGAATGTCCTGTAAATGGAATAATGTAGCCTTTTTATACAAGCTTCTTTCACTTAGCAATATGCATTTAAGCTTTGCCCATTCTTTCTTTCACTTGATAGCACATTCGCTTTATTGCTGAATGGTATTTCATTGTATGGATATTTCAGATTGTTTATACAATCACTTATTGGAGGGCACGTTGATTGTCTTCAGGTTTTAGCTATTATGACGTAAGTTTCCATATACATTTACAAGGTTTTGTGTGTGTGCTTGTGTGTGTGTGTGTGTGTGTGTGTGTGTGTATAGTAAGGCTGCTTAGTTTTGTAAGAAACTGTCAAAGAGTCTTTAAAGTGGTTGCACCATTTTACATCCCCACCAGCAATTAATGTGAGATCCTATTGGCCCACATACTTACCAGCAATTGGTATTATGAGCTTTTTGGATTTTAGCTATTCTATTATGTATGTAGTAATATATCTCACTGTTGTTTTAATTTGAATTTCCCTAATGACAAATAATGTTGACATCTTTTCATATGCTTATTTTTCACTTATGTATCTTCTTTGGTGAGGTGTCTGTTCAGAACTTTTGCTACTTTTTAAATTGTTTTTTTTTCTTCTTCTTATTTTGGAGTTTTAGGCATTCTTTGTATATTTTGGACCTAAGTCCTTTATCAGATATGTACGTTGCAAACATTTTTTCCACCGTCTGTGGCTTGTCTTTTCATTCTCTTAACAGTGCTCTTTGCAGAGCAGAAGTTTTAATCTTAAAGTCAAACATTAATATTTTCTTTCATGGATCATAATTTTGGTGTTGTATCTAAAATCTCAGAACCAAACCCAAAGTCATATAGATTTTCTCCAAAGTTTTTTTTTTTCCTATTAGTTTTATAGTTTTGCATTTTACAGTTAGGTCAATGATCCATTTTGATTTAATTTAGAGTTAATTTTTGTAAAAAGTATAAGGTCTGTGTCCAGGTTCACTTGTTTAGTTATGTGCGCCCAATTGTTCCAGCACCATTTGGTAAAAAGACTATCCTCCTCCATTTAATTACTTTCAAGCCTTTGTCAAAGATCAATTGACTGTATTTCCATAGGTCTTTTCCTGGATCTCTATTCTCTTTAATTGATTTATATGTCTAGTCTTTCACCAATACCATGCTGTCTTGATTACTGTGCTTTCTAGTAAGGCTTGAAGACGGGTTAATTGAGTCCTCATGCTGTATTCTTCTTCTTCAGTATAATGTTGGTTACTCTATGTCTTTACCTTTCTATATAAACTTAGAAACAATTTGCCCACATCTACTAAATAGCTTACTGGGGTCTGGGGTGGGATTACATTAAATCTATAAATCAAGTTGGGAAGACTTGACATCTTAACAAAATTGAGTCTTTCAATCTATGAACATGTAATATCGCACCATTTATTTGGCTCTTCATTGATTCCTTTCTTTAGTGTTTTATAGTTTTTCTTCATGCAGATCTTGAGCATATTTTGTTAGCATATTTCATTTTTGGTGACATTGTAAATGATATTGTTCTTTAAATTTAAAATAACAGTGCTTCATTGCCAGGTATATAAGAAAGCAATCAACATTTGTATATTGACCTTGTATCCTACAACCTTGCTATTCTTACTCTCTTATTAGTTGTAGCACTTTGATATTGTTTATGAATTCCAAAAATAGATATTGGATTATGTTTGTGAACTGGTCTTTTCCCCTGGACATATTAGATTATATTGGAGTCAGAGGTTTCATTTTTAGTTGATTAAATTATGATTAAGGCTTTGGTTGGGCTGCATCAATAGGATGTTGAGTCCTGGTCCCCTTGGTGGGCAGGGACTCACAGAGAAAATTACACAGCAAAGGAATTATTTGGAGTTTTGCATGCTGTAGCCCAGAGAAGTAAATATACAGGAGAGAAACACAGAGCAATAGAGATGGCTCCACAGACACGGAAAGAGAGAGAGCCTGATAGTCTACAACTGACCTTGTAGAGAAAACAGAGCAGCTGAGCCCAGAGAGAAATGAACCCCGAGAGAGAAACGAGGAGACTAAACCCTTGCAGATGTCAAGAACCATCTTCCTCCAACATGTGGCAAAAGACTTTGATGAGGGAAGTAACTTACCCTTTATGGCCTGGTAACTGTAAACTTCTACCCCAAATAAATACCCTTTATAAAAGCCAACAGATTTCTGGTACTTTGCATCAACACCCTTTTGGCTGACTAATACTAATACATTAGTTCTAAGAGTTCTTTGTGTAGATTCTTTGGGATTTTCTATGTAAACAAGTGTGTTGTCTGTCAAATTTGTGGGCATAAAGTTGTCCATAGTATTCTTTTATTATCCTCTTAATGTCCATGTGATGAGTAGTGTTAACTCCTCTTTTATTTCTGATATTGGCAATCTGATCTTTCTCTTTTTTTGTTGATTAGCATAGCCAGAGGTTTATCAAATGTATTGATCTATTCAGAGCTTCAGCTTTTGATTTCATTGATTTTTCTCTGTTGTTTCCTTCTTCTCAATTTCATTGATTTCTGCTCTAATTATTTTCTTATGTTGTTTTAGGTTTAAATTGTTCCCCTCTCCCTAATTTCTGAAGGTGATTATTGATGTTAGATTTTCCTCTTTGGTAATTGTGGTGGTTTGAAGCTGTATGTACCCTAGAAAGGAATGTTCATAAATTTAATCAATTCCTGTGCATGTGAACCCATTGTAAGTAGGACCTTTTGATGAGGTTACTTCAATTAAGGAGTGACCCACTTCATTCAGGATCAGTCTTAATCCTCTTACTGGAGTCCTTTATAAATTGGATGAATACAGAGAGAGAGAAAGAGGGGGAGAGAAAGAGAGAGAAAAAAAGCCATGGAAACAAGAAACTGAAAGCATCAAAACCCAGAAGAGAAGGGAGAGACCAACAGACACAGCTCTATGCCTTGCCATGTGGCAGGGGAGTCAGAGATTGCTGGCAGCCAGTCTTCAGGAAGAAAGCATCGCCTTGATGATGACTTGATTTGGATATCTTTCTCAAACTCAACAATGTAGACTAAGAAATTCCTATTGTTAAGTCAACCCTTTTCATGGTATTTTCTTTCAGCAATCTAGGAAACTAAAACACTTATATATGTATTTAATGCTATAAATTTTTCTGTAAACACCACAAATTTTGGTAAGTTGTATTTTTGTTTTGTTAAAATATGTTTAAATTTCTCTTGGGACTTCTTCTATGACATAGTTTATTTAGAACTGTGTTGTTTCATTTTCAGATATTTGGGATTTTCCTGCTATCTTTCTGTTATTTATTTCTAGTTTAATTCAATTGCCTGAGAACATACTTTGTATGATACCTATTCTTTTAAATTTGTTAAAGTTTCTTTTATGAACATAATTTTATGTTTGTATTTTTATGAACATCTTAGTGGATGCTGCATGCAAGCTTGAGAAGGCTGGGAATTGTCGGGTGGAGTATTCTGTAATTGCTAATTAGATCAAGTTGATTTATAGTTCTGTTCAGTTACCTATTCTTTTGATTTTCTGTCTATTAATCTCTCGATTATTGAGAGAGGGGTATTGAAATGTCGAGTTATATTAGTGGATTTGTCTATTTCTCTTCAGTTCTATCAGTTTTTGCCTCATGTATTTTGGTGGTGTTGCTAGGTACATACATGATCAGGATGTTTATGTCTTCTTGGAGAATTTACCCCTTTGTAATTACGTAATGTTGCTCCTTATCTCTTATATCTCCCTTGTCCTGAAGTCTCCTTTGTCTGAAATTAATATAGCTACTCCAGCTTAGTTTTGATTAGTGTAACCATGTCATATCTTTCTCCATCCCTTTGATTTAAACTAAGTATTTTTAAAGTAATTTTGTTTTGTATACAACATATAGTTGGATCTTGTTTTTAATTCACTCTGAAAATTATGTCTTTTAATGTTAATTGGTGTGTTTAGATCTATAAAATTGAAAGTGATTATTGATATATTTCTTTTATACCTCCCTTGTTAATAACTGTTATCAATTCTTGTAGTTTCTATTTTTAAATGTTTCTCCTCTTTTTAGCTTTCTTTGGTTTTATATATTATACTATTTTGTCTCTTCCATTAATATAATAATTGTGCTCCTTTAAAAAAAATTAGTGCTTATCCTAGCATTTACAATATCCTTCTTACATGTATCTCATCCCACCTTCAAATAACACTATATTATACAACATAGTATTTCCAATTCCTCCCTCCCAACTCTTTCACCTTGCTGTCATTTGTTTCAATTATTCATGTGCAATTATCACCCAAAACATGTTTATTGTTGTTACTTTAAGCAATAGTTTTCTTTTAGGTCAATTAAGTATAAATGAAATAAAATATTTTATTTTATCTTCATTTTTCTAATTCTCTTGTTTACTTTATGTAGACCCAAATTCTTGAGCTACGTAATTTTCCTTCTTGAAGAACTTTGAACATTTCTTGGAGGGTAGTTTTGTGAGGTGAATTTTCTCAGTTTTTTGTTAGTCTAAGAATATCTTTATTTCTCCTTTGTCTTTGAAGGATAAATTTCGCTTGATATAGAATTCTATGTTAGTGAGGTTTTTTTTTCTTCCTTTCAAACCTTTAAATAATTCATTCTACTTTCTTCTTGCTTATATAATTTCTGAGTAGAATTCCATTGTAATTCTTATCCTTCTTATGCTATGAGTAAGGTTTTTTTCTTCTCTGGCTTCTTTAAAGATTTTTCCTTTTTTTGGTTTACTGCAGTTTGAAAATGATATGGATAGGTGTGGGTTCTTTTGATATTTATTCTGCCTGGTATTCTTGGAGCTTTTTGGATCTGTCTTGGCAACTGTCATTAATTTTGGAAAGTTCTTGGAAATTATTACTTCAGATTTTCCTTTTGCTCTATTCTTTCTTACTTCTACTTTTGGTATTTCAATTATGTTTATATTATACCTTTTGAAATTGTCTCACAGTTCTTGGATATGCTGTCCCGCTTTTGGTTTGTTTTTTGAATTCTTTTTCTTTTCTTTGCATTTCAGTTTGGGGAGTATCTATTGACCAGTTGGCAAGTTCACTGATTCATTTCTTGGCTGTGCCAAGTCTTTGATGAGCCCATCAAAGGCCTTCTTCCTTTCTGTTACATTGTGTTTGATTTCTAGCATTTCTTTTGATTCATTCTTAGAGTTTTCATCTGCCTGCTTTCATTATCCATCTGTTCTTGCATTTTGTCTAATTTTCTCCTATAGAGCTCTTAACATATAAATCATAGTTATTTTAAATTCCCTGTCTGATAATTCCAACATCTTTATCATATCTGAGTCTGGTACTTATGATTGCTTTGTCTCTTTAGACTGTATTTTCTTTTGCCTTTTAACATGTCTTGTAATTTTTTGTTGAGAGCCAGACATGTTGAATCAAGTAATAGGAACTGAGGTAAATAGGCCTTTAGTGTGAGTGTATATATCACACTGGCTAGGAATTGGACTGTGTTTAATTTTGTTGTAGCATGAGGTACAAGAGGCTTCAAATTATTTTAGTATCCTTTTTGTTTGCTCTCTTGATTTTGGGCATCCATAAGCATTCCTCCACAGACAGAGGCTATGCTTTGGAGCTCTTTCATTGTAGCTCACTGTTATTATACTGGAACCCAGTCGGTGTGATAGTAAGGTGTTAGGAAGAGGAAGAATTCTATAATCTTCTGATTAAAACTTTGTCTTTTAGTGGACATGTTTTTCGGGCCTTCACAAATGTTTCTCCTATATAATATCCCACCACCCACCCCCCAGCTCCTAGTCTATTCCTTGGCTGCAGTGTTCCTGATTTATTTCCTTGAAACCCTCACCTCTGATGACTATGTTTTTCCTCTAGCAGGAAGAGTGGGAAGAATACCTTTTCTCAAGCCAGAAAAATACTCTGGCAAAGACTATTTCCCTGCACATTATATTTTTTTTTATGGAGAAGGCTATGGATATATCTCGCCAAGATTCTGCTTCCTTTTTCCATAACAGTGGCATGAGGAATATTTAGAGTAAGAACAGGATGGGTTTCATGGAGGTAAAATCCCTAAAAATTTGGGACCCGGAAAAGATGTGGTCTCCAGTAATTTGACACTCTCATACTAGTCCACACTCAGCCTCCAGTGATTTGTCAACAATACTTTTTAAAAAATATATTTTTTATTTTTGTTAAAGATACTTAGATTACATAAATGTTACATAAAAAATAAAGGGGATTCCTATATGCCCCGCTCCCTACTCCTCCCACATTTTCCGACATTAACAACTTCCTTCATTAGTGTGGTACATTCATTACAATTGATGAACACATTTTGGGGCATCGCCACTAAGCATGGATTATAGTTTACATTTAGTTTAAACTCTCCCCCATGCAATTTTGTAGGTCATGGCAAGATATATAAAGGCCTGTATCTGTCATTGCAATGTCATTCAAGACAATTTCAAGTCCCGAAAATGACCCCATGTAACACCTGTTTTTCCTTTTCCCTGCCCTTAGAACCTCCAGTGGCCACTGCCTCTGCATCAATGATATAAGTTCTTACATTGCTAGAATCACAATATGTCTTTAGTATAATACCAGTAGGTCTACTTTGGTCCATATTTCATTCCTTAACCCTGAATATTCTGGGATGGTGATGCCCACTCCACCTCTAATTGAGAGGGGGCTTCAATCTCATAGGGCAGATGATGGGACTCTTGCTTGCAGTTGTAGACTCTCTCAGTTCCTTGGGATGGTGCTTGTCCATCATCACCTCCTTATTAGCTGTCCTGGGTGAGTCCAATGAACTGGAGAGTAGGTGTTGCAACTCCGTTGAGATTCAGGGCCCAGCTGGTACATGGACAGCCCAAAGATTTTAGTCTCTTGGGTGTACACCTATCAACTCTAGTACTAAGTGTTCCTACCAGGTTGTCAGAGACTTCTGCTCCAGATATGCTGATCTAGGCTGTTTCTGTGCATGTTTCTATCTTTCCAGATTTTGGGATAATAGTTTGCCATGCAACTTCAGTTCTCTGTCAAGCCCAAGGAAAGTCATTGGCTTTCAGTTTATCTAGTTTTCATGTTATGATGACTTCCAAGCTCTTTTCATGTCACAGCTAAACTGGAAGTTAGTTATGTCTATTTATTTTAAATATTTATAATAATTATAAATTTTAATTATAAATTTGTAAGAATTGGCAATGTATCTGTTATTGTTAAATGTTTGGACCAAGGTGGGGAGCCTCACAATGTGAATTTACAATGCTCCTTTTATCCCAAATCTTGAGTACATTATTTATAATTCACTTTTGGTATATAAAGCAGGCTTTTAATATTTAATCAGCCTAATATATAAACAGATGTGCCAAATCAAATGTGTACAAGTCAATGAATTTTCACCTATTGAAAGACAACTAACTAGTACCCAGATTAAGAAACAGCATTACCATTACTCCCAGAAAGACCCCTTATGCTCCTTCCAATTACTAACTGCTCCTGACCCACAAAGCAGAACTACTATCCCACATTCTAAGAGCATAAATTGATTTGGCTTGCTATTTGAAAATCATGTAAATGGACTCATACAGTATGTCCCTTTCACATCTGGCTTGTTTGCTTTCGTACTGTGTTTTAGATTAATCTGCATTGTTTTAGTGCAGTTTTAGATTGTTCTTTCTCATTGGATTATATCATAATTTATTTATCTATTCTAGAGTAGATGGAGATTTGGGTAGTTTGCAGTCCAGCTGGAACTTTCTAATACATGTCTTTTGGTGACCATATATATGCATTTCTCTTGGGTCTACACCCTGGAGTGTAATTGCTGGGTCATAATACATGCTTGCTCTCAGCTTTCACATACACTGACAAGCAATTGTCTGAAGTGGCTGTTCCTGTTCTTTCTCACACCCCCATCTCCAAAGCACCAGCCAGCAGTGTATGAAAGTTCTGGGCACTCCACATCCTCATCGTCATTTAATATTTTGCATCTTTTTTCACTTTTGATTCTCTAGGGTATACAGCGATATGTCTTTGTGGTATTAGTTTTCTTTTCCTTGGTGGATAATAAAGTTGAACATCTTTTTATGTGCTGCTGGACATTTGAACATGCTGTTATTATGATGAATTTTTAATCAAGCCTGTCTTCCTAGTTAGACTGGGGGCTCTTTCTGGGTAGGGCTTATATCATTCACCTTTGTGTTTCTAAAAATCTGCCACAATGTCTTTCTTCTCATGCGCATTCACCCAGGGTCATATGGTGGCATGCTGAATTGAATAACTGCGGAGAACATACGGGTTTTCACTTCCATGCTTGAAGCTGTACCTGGTAAGCACCTGGAGGATGATTCCAGGAGGATCAAATATGTAAGTTTTAGATGTTAGGCATTCTGTTTCATGTTTATAAATATGAATTAAGTGCCTAGTATGTGCTTGGGCGCTGCATGAGGCTGTGCTGGGGACTGGTATATGAGTGAGTCAGAGGCAGTCTCTTTCCTCAGGGAGCTTCCAGACCATGTGTCAGCCCAGATGAAGTGCTGGTTTACAATGAATCCGCCTTTAATATAAGGCCTTGCTGTCTATTCCCCCAGCTTTCTGGTGCAATTGGAAGGGCAGGCACTGATATGTAGCACTTTGAGCTTATGAACGTGGAGGCCACTTTGAAATTTGGTCATGAGAGATTTCTGCCTAGTAATTTCCAGAAGGAAAAAAGATTTTTCAATGACATTTTTTCAAAAGTGGTATAAAGCATGTTTTGGAAATGAAAACATCCAATTACTTGCTTCCTAATTTCTCAGGTATCTTGGCCGGTCTCAAGTGTCGCTGTGAGCTTTATTAAAGAAATCCTCTTCTTCATCTGACACAGCTTTATTATCCTCTATAATAGCAGAATTGAGGCCTCTACCCTGAGGAGACACTCTTCCTAGCAGTAACTATTACACCTGGATATTTCATTTTGCCTCAAACACTTTTCCATTTCTCTCCATATCTGTGAAAAACTCATCTATGAAATCAGATACTTTATGCAGTAGGTACGCATGTAAGGAAAAAAAATTAGACTGTGGACAGCCATTTTCCAGAAGAACATTGTAACTTTGGAGGAGATGGCACAAAGCCAAATTCTTCATGGTGCTTATTGGGTGATCTCATTGAGCACTTTTCCCCCAAGAATCTATTCATTTCGTTTTTCTCTTTTTCTCTTCTGCCAAAGATATCAAGGAGAAAAAGTGACTTTTCCATGGAGAAACTAAACATATGTTATTACCTCAGGCATAAATGTTGGATATTTTAAGTTATTTATTTATATTCAAAATGATACAAAACTTCTCACCTGTTGGAAATGAGATGACAGGCATATCTCAACATTTATTATAATTCAGGTACCAGCTCTTTTCCTCTATGCCCTGTGAAGTGATAAATACTTTTATGTCTCATGTTTCTCTGAATCCTGTGCTCTGGCTCATTTACATTCCCCTCAGTTATAGTGAGGAGTCCCTGGGAAGGTATCTACACTATAGACTTCACCTGTTCTAGCAGCCACTGCATGGCAGCTGCATTGTCATCCTCTTCCAGCCTGGCTGTTTCCAGTGACGTCTGCTGCTACTGCCTCTGGTATCCACAGAAAAACAACTCTTACAGGGCTCCCTTCTCCCCAGGTCCTCACCTTGACCTTGAGGAACAGAGCTGGTGCTATGTACTTTTGTTACTTTTTCAAATCAGGGATAAACATAATGCCCTAAATTGGGCCAACTAGAGACATTCTTTCCTCTCTGGTCCAGAGGTAATTGTCTGCAGCCATGTTATGTTACCACCAGGTGAAGAAAGCCTGTCTTTAAGAGGAAGAGGTGAAGCCATTAGATGGGGGTGGGGGAGGCAGGGAGTAAGGATTTGACAGCCGGTGTGTCACTAGATCAGGTGGTGGCTAAAGCTAGCTCTATAGCTGTCCTTCTGTCAATAACGTCCCTCTTTTTCGTTTAGATTGGTTCAGGTTTTGTTTAAGTTGATTGGTTCAGGATTTCTGTCAACTGTGACTAAAGGAGCTGTGATTAAAACATTTTCTAATGGAGGTGATGTCAGAGTTGAGTGATGAGGGCGGAGGAGAAAAGCACTACAGAAAAGGCAGCAACTTTCGTACAAATGAACAGGCAGGTGTGATGGAGAAGGCAGAGACTCTGGTGAGAAGAGGATGGAGAAGCATTTAGTGTCCAGCAGAGTTTAGGGTTTTGCCCTTGAAGACCATATAAAAAGTAACTCATTTTAGAAATATGGCTTTGGCCACCGAGACTTGTTTCATTCGAGGTCATTAGAGAATCACCTGGAGTGAGACCAAAATTGGAAACAAGGAGAGAAGTTAAACAGCTTCTATGGCACTCTAGTCAAGAAATTATGAGGACCTGAATGATGGCAGTGGCACTAGGGCTAGGGAAAAGAGGGCAGCTTTAAGAGTTATTAAAGAGGTTAAACTGCCAGGATGGGATTACTGATCAGGTGTGGGCAGGTAAAGGAAAGGGAGGCTGGCCCCTGGAGGATGAAGTTACCATTATTCTAAGATTGGGAACATGGGAAGGAGGGAAGGTCTGGAGGGAAGATGAGGCATTCACCCCAGTGCCTGGGAACTCAAGCATTCTTTTATGTCACCGCCAGATGAATCTTAATAAAATACTATTTTCAATGTATTTCTTCATCTGTGAAAAAATTGTGCAGGGAGGAGAGGTTTAGATTAGATGATCTTTAAGATTTCTTCAAGTGATTTTTTAAAAAGAATTGATTATATGTCACTGCCAAGGAATCTACACAAAAGCTTCACATTCTCGCCTATCTTTCTGGCTTTTACGCCTTCCATTTTAATTCGGCCTCTCCGTACATCCTAATTTTATTTATTGCTGCTTCCTGTGGCATACTCTGCTCTAGGAAGGCCAGTTCCTTCCATGCTCCTGTGGCTGCTGAGTTCATAAGGTTCCCTTATCTGGAATCCCCTCACCCATTTCTCTTTATCCATAGGCTTAGCTTGACTTGTCCTCCCATCCTTTGGGATGCCTTCCTTCAGCACTGTAGCTCTGTGTGTCATCTTTCAACATCCACTTGACTCATAACTCATACTGTGTAATGCAATCAGTTATATATATATATATTCTCTATTATTTAGATCCCTGATTATTTCATAAATGCTAGTTTTGCTTTCACAGCTGGACTTATTGCTCCTCAAGCATTTTTTGGTGCCTGGAACAGTGCTGGGTAAATTGTATTGATAGAAGCATCATATAAACCAGTTTTATGTGGTCTCCTCCTCTGCTGGAATGCCTCTGCCACCCACTTTGTGTGGCAAAGTTCTATTAATAGGTCCTTTGAGATGCAGTTCAAATTTTGTGTCCTCTGTGAAGCTACCCCTCCCCCAGTTTGAGTCACTCATTACTCTTCTCCTGGATATAGAAGTAGATATTTGAGTATACCACAGCCATATTATTTCTCAAATAATATAAAACAGCATCTCCAATAATGCATACATGAGGCAAACAGGTTTATTTTATTCTCCTTAAACTGCCATGCCAAGTGCAATTATTACTTGACCCTCAGAAAGATCTTTGCAGAGAAGAGAATCTCACATTTGTATCCATGGAGTCCCATTAGCACATTGCAGCAGGAGAAGAAAGTTGAGCTCATCTAGGGAATAAGCCCATCAGCTGACAGAAGGCAGGTGATGAGATCTCTTACCAGATTAAAAAGGGAAGGGCAGCAACTCATTAGGAAACACAGAGATGTCTGCTTAATTACTTGAAAAATGTCTGAGCCAGTACATTTTATGACACCTGGAGGGTATAAACATGCCCATAAATTTAATTAATTTTCTTTCTTCTTTCACTGCACCTGTATGGCCTGAAGGGAAAGAAGTCTAATGAAAGTACAATCAAGCACTTCTGCCGGACTTCCACAATTCACTTGAGCAATATTCAGAAAATGAAATACTGAATTTCCCATCAGTTTATGGGGAGAATTGTATTCAGAAAAATGCAGCCCAGCAGTGAAATTATTCCCATGTCAAACTCTGATCAATGGCTCCCTCAGCTTTATTTCCAAAAAGAGCTTAAATCTCTTTATAGAGATATTAAGATTTATTTAGTACTCATAAATCTCTAAGGAGAAAATCAGAACTAGATAATATTTTTTTCCTCAAGAAAAGGATTATATGAGAACTAGACGGCTTAGGGGAGTTGGTCAAACCCTCAAAGCAAGTAACCCCATTTGCTATCTGTTGTAGTGGTATAACCCACAAAGTTTTGTTAAAAATCATTTAATCTATATTATTGTTTTGCCAAATGCAAATCTAATAATAATGAGTGGACTTGATGATCAATTGTAATAATATTATTTCACTTAATGAGTGCTTACAATTTGCCAAAGACTGTACCAGTACTTCACATATCCTATCTTGAATCCTCATAACAATACTGCAAAGAAAATATTATCCCATTTGAAATGTCTCCCAGAGAGATAAAGGGACTTATTTAAGGTCACATAGATAATGAGTATTGACACCAGGATTCAAACCCAGGTTTTTCTGACTCAGAGTGCTCATTTAATTGTGTTATATGAACAGCAATGTCTAGTCAATTTTTCCCTGTTAATTCAGTGTCACTGAACACATGAAAAATCTATAGACGTATCTTGTTTTCTTAAAAGAATTTTGACATTTTTGAACTTTGAAAAGTGAATTATTCATTGGAGCTTCTGACCTCAGCCTGTACAATCTGACTTCCCAAGAACTTACAGAAGAAAATTCCAGCTGCCCATTATTATATTTAACTTAAAATATACTTGCGTGGGTTCAGTGGTTCCTACAGCAAGCCAAAAAAGGGATTCTTTATATCTGTTGCAAAGTGGAAAGAAAACATTATGTATTGAGCACTGAGTATGTGTTCAACATTTTGTATATATTAACTCACCTGAAATTAGTTACGTGGGTGATGGAGAAGATAACATGTTATCAGATAATGTCCACTGGGAATTCTCCAGAGCAATTCTCCACTGATTTGGGACATCTTCCCATTACCATGAAATTCTGGTTTTAAACGACATGGTGGTAGATGTCAAGACTCCCAGCCAAACATCTTTTGAGGTGAATTGGAAATTGCTGTTAGATAAAAGTGAAATGAAATATTTTCATTTTTGCTATTAAATTCCTCATTCTGTCATGAAGTACCATAGTTAGTACTCTTTTCAGTTTTAATCTCTTGTAAACTCATTGACTGTTAATGTTTAGTGGGTTCATAAACTAATTTGAATGGATCTAATTTTGCACAATCAAGCCCATTACACTTGTTTCAATTTTTTGCATCACAGCTTTAACATCTGGAAGCTATGAAAAGCACAAGAGCCTGTTTGCAGTGACTGTCACAAGAAATCATGTTAAAGGACATATTATTAAGACTTGGCTAACCATCAGCACTAAAGCATCAGTTATGCCTTCTCTGTTTCTGTATCACAGACTTGAGTGCAGACCAAGGGCTGCAGCATGCTTGGAAGGCAGCTCCTAACGTTCTACTTGACAATTGTTTTTCCCCAAACAGATTCTTATCTAGGTACCTATTGGCCCTTTACTCCCCCTAGTCTGGTTTATCCCAGTCAAGTTTTAATTTAGCTATGACTAGTCCTAGGTGACATTTTGTACTTAATGAGGTCTAGCCCACAAATTCCTGTTGCGGAACCAGAATTAACTTTTGTATTCAAGGTTCTCTACTGTCATGTGTGCATCGGTATGGCTCTATGCCTTTGTGCTTTTGTAATCGTTATCCTCTGAAGTGGATAATAAACAAGCAATTCTGCCTTGAAAGTGCAATGTTAAAAAAAGAACCAGCCTGTGATTTTTAAAAAGATTTATTTTACTTATTTATTCCCCACCCCCACTCCCCTCATTGTTTGCCCTCTGTGTCCATTTGTTGTGTGCTCTGTCTGCTCATCTTCTCTTTAGGAAGCACCGGGAACCAAACCTAGAACCTCCCATGTGGGAGAAAGGTGCTCAATCACTTGAGCCACCTCAGCTCCTTGGTTTGTTGTATCTCTCATTGTCTTTCCTTTTTGTTGTGTCATCTTGTTGCATCAGCTTGCCATGTCTGCCCATTGTGCCAGCTCACTGTCTTGCTTGTCTTCTCCAGGAGGCACTGGGAATCGATCCCAGGACCTCCCATGTGGTAAGCGGGAGCCCAATCGCTTGAGCCACATCCGTTTCCCCTGTGATTTTTTTTTAAAGCTATCCGTAGCAAGAGGAATTAAAGTACCAAATTCATTCACATTTTTGCATGCGTTTTAAACCTTGACTTAGATTAACATTTTCTGTATCTCTTCCCATTTTAAATACCTCCTTTATATCTGGTATCCCACTGTTGTACATATGTGTGGCGTAAAGGTTGAAATAATGGGCTCTGAGAACTTACTATCTGGGTCCAAATCCTGGTTCGCCCACTCAGTAGCTGCATGACTGTGGGCAAAGTTCTTAACCTCTCTTAGCCTCCGTTTCCTCATTTGTTAGGACTAAATCTCAAAGGGTTGCTGTGAACATTAAATGATTTAATACAGGTAGAGGAGTAGGAACAGAGCCTGGTACAAGGGAAGTGCTTTCGAAATCAATTTTAGTTGCTATAAGCATTTTTTACTTATTTTAATAGCATTGTTTTTTAAATTCAAACTTTATTTCAAATTCAAAAAAGTAAAATAACAGAAGAAGGCAGCAAGTGACGGAAGCATTACTCCTAAAAAGTTCTGTCCAGGATCTTTTATCTCATCTAATTCCAAATACTAACTCAATTGTTCCTCCAGTGTTCAGAACGATACACAGATGAAACACAGATCAGTTAAATGACATAGTCAAGGGCCCCTTATTAATTAAAAAAAAAAAATGAAGAAAAGAAAAAATGCTTAATCAATTTCATTTCTCACACAACCAAATCCCATATTCTTTTTCTTTTAATTTTTGGCATTAATATAGTATCTTCTCTGCTTTTGCTACAAAAACATTACAATGTTTTGTTAACTATAGTCTATAAATTACATTAGTTACATTTTCCATCTATCACCATATTCTTAACATCTTGTAGTAGAACATTACTGTGTTTATGTCATTAACCAGATTATGAATAAGAACAGCATTTTATTCATAATTAAACACTATACACCCATTGTGGAATACAGAAAATGAGTAAAAGAGGACATATCTGACTCATGGTCCCACCACTAAGAGGCAATTTATGTTTGCCTCTTTTAAAAAAAAAAACAATTTATTGAAGTATATCATTCATACATGAACATACATAAACTATGAGTGCTCAGTAACCATCATGAACTTACAAAACAAACATGCATAACATGCCCCCACACATCACCCCACCACAAACACCACAAACACCCTGCATTGTTGTGAAACATTTGTTAACAAATCATGAAAGAGCATCGTCAAAGTATTACTACCAACTATAGTCCTTATCTTCCTCCCCTATACATTTTTTAAAGGATTTATTTATTTATTTATTTACTTACTTACTTTTATTCATTTTACCCCTCCCCCCCCCCGCATTTTTGCTGTCTCTGTGTCCATTCGCTGGGTGACTCTGTGTCCATTTCCTGCCCTCTCTTCCCATCCTTCTCCTGTCTTCACTGGGATTGGATCCTCGGAACCTCCGATGCGGGAGAGAGGGGTCCTACTGCCTGAGCCACCTTAGTTCCTGGTTTTTCGGTGCGTCTTGTCTTGGCTTTCCCTTGTGTCACTCTCCTGTTATGTCATCATTTTGCTGCGTGGCTTGCGGGGCCTGGAGCCTCACCCGTGCATGGGGCCTAGTGGCACACCTGCTCGCGGGGCCTGGTGGCCCACGTGCCTTCTATATTTTTCTTTTTTTAATTTTTACTGGGAGGTTCCAGGGACCGAACCCAGGTCCCTCCATATGGGAGATGGATGCCCAACCACCCGAGCCACATCTGTCCCCCTGCTATATTTCTTAAGGTTGACCAAAGATACCCAAAGTTACAGTCTTTTCCCATACAGGATGGTCATATAATAAATCAGGCTTAGTTTATCACCAGCATTCCAAAAACCAGACCTAGGGAGAAAAACTAGGTCTAGGGACACATGTGTGGTTTCTAATATAGCGAATGTTTAGCCTACCCTGATTATCACAAAATCAGGACAGCGAGAATATTCGCCTTGTTTGCCTCTTTGGATGTGCTTCATTCCAATCACTTTTTAATGTAATTAAATTCCTCCGCTTATGAATATAATCTCAAGCAATTCACTTCACTTCTCTAAACCTTGGTTACCAATGTCTGTAAAATGGAGATAATAATAGCACCTACTTCATAGGGTTATTTGAGGATTAATTGAGATGAGATATTACTTATAAATTCCTTAGCTCAGTACTTGACCTGTAGTTAAGTTAAACCACCTGAAATTACCAATATTCACCATTTTCCACCTTCATTGACAGGCAATATCACACAGTTCAGCCTAATAAGAAGAGCTCAATATGTATTAGGATTTGTTCTAAGGCTGTGCAGAGCTGTGATGGTGCAAGGAGGATGACCCTGGGACCTCAGGCCACAGGGAAGCCACACTCCTATGGACAAGGGAAAACATTTATTTAAAAGAAACAAACAAACATCTAAGGTTACACTGAATTGCATGCCCTAACAATGGCGCAGACAAGTGGGGGAGGATACCAGGGCAGGTAGACCACCCACCACTGGCTAAAGGGTCAGAGGCGGCTGGCAGGAGGCGGTGAACTCTGAACCAGGCTCTGAAGTGTGCCTAGAATCTCTACCTAACAAAATGCAAGCAAAGGGCTTTCTAGGTAGAGGGAATATTCTGAGCCAAGAAAGAGAGGTAGGAACGTACAGAGTGTGGGATTCATTTGCTTGGAAGATTGGGTGGCTGAGGACTGGCAGTGGTCTCAGCACTCAGCATGGTGCCTGGTCTGTGACTGGGCCCTGGTATGAGGTTGAACCTGTGCATACCAAGAACTTGGGCTCTATTCAATCAGCAGGGAGGGCTAAACATTTTTGACAAAGGGAGGGTAGCTGTCATTGCTATTCTTTATAAAGGTCAGTTGGGAGAATATCTATCTCTGGAAGCTTGGAAGCAAAGGTCCTCCAAGGCAGAGATATTTAAATCTGTTCAGTTTGTGATAAGCTCTCCAGCTTTATCTCTAAGCTTTCCTTCCACTCTTCCTTTGCTTCCCTCTCCCCTTCCCCCAAGCCCAAGCTATGGTCTAACTTTTCTGAAATTATTTTTGTTCCCTCAAATTACTGAGCTTTTTCTTGAGTCTCAAAACTTCCTACCTGTTGTTCTGTATGGCTGGACTCCCTAATAGTCCTTCTCCTCATCACATGGCTAACTCCTGCTCATCTACCATCTCTGTCGATTTGTTACTTCATGCAGGAGGCCTTCTCTGACCCCTTCTCGCCCACCTTCTGGATTTCCCTCTGTGGATTTCAGTAGCACCCTGTGCTTCCCACATGCTAACTTCCTACACTTCATTTTAATCACCTGATTCTCTGTAGCTTCCTCCTAACCACTCCAGAATGAAAGTTCTGGAAGGGTGAGTACTATATAACTTACTGGTTAAACGTGGGGGTTGAGAGATATGTATGAACCTGGTTCTGAATCTTGGTTCTGCCACTTCGTAACTGAGTGACTTTGGACAAGTTACCTCATTTAGCTAACTCTCAGCATCCTCATCAGTATAATGGGGTGATAAGCATAACTTCTCAGTTTGGTGGGAGAATTAAATGTAGTAGCATACGTAAAGTCCTTAGCACAGTGCCTGAGAGGTAATCAAATCATTGTGAACACTCATTCAAACTTTGCTGGATGATGATTGAAGAAGATGAGTCAATAGAAAATGGTAACGTACCTAATTTAGAGAAGGACCAGGAGAGAGCAGGCTCCAGCTAGTGCCTGCGTCTGAGGAATGGGAAAACCTGTGGTGCTTTTTGAAATAGGAGCAGAAGATGTGGTGTGTGAGAAAAGATAACCAATTCAGAATTTACTTGGGGGAATACTGAGTTACAGGTCTAGAAGATAGTTCAAAATTTAGGCCTAGAACTCGGTAAATAAGTTAAAGCTATGAGAAGGGTTTGAATTCTATTTTCAGAGGAAGGTCTCTTTTGAGCTAGTGCTTTTCTCCCTTTAGTGTGCATAAGAATGACCTGGGGAGGGTGTTGAAAGGCAGGATCCTTGCCTCATCTTTAGAGATTCTGATCAATAGGTCTAGGGTGGAGCCCAGGATTAGGCATTAATTTTAAGCTTTTTATTTTGAAATACTTTCAAACTTACAGGACAGTTACGAAAATAATGCAGACGCATACAGAAAGCTCCAAATATGCCTACCCCCCAGATACCCAGGGCCAACAATTTTAACATTTTGCCAATCTGCCATATCATTCCATCTGTCTCGCCAACTACCAATCCATCTATCTGTCCATCCATCTCTTTCTCTATTTATCAATCCATTTTCTGAACACTTGAGTGTAGGATGTATATATCATGCTCCTTGAGCACTTAATACATGCCATATACGTTTCCTAAGAACAAGGATATTCACTTACGTAATCATCGGTTTTAGATTCTTGGCTGCTAAAACAAGTACAGTAAAATAGGTTGGTTAGCTTAACAACAGGAACTTATTGGCTCACTGTTTTAGAGGCTATAAGGCTTGCTTCCTCCTGGGGTCAGTATCTTGTGGCAGTTGGCAATCTTTGGGGTTCCTTGGCCATTCCATCCTATGGCAGCGCACATGGTAGCATCTTCTCCTTTCCCTTCAGGTTCTGTTTTTCCCGCTTCTGGCTGCTCCTCTTCCCGTCTTTCTCTGTGGCTTTCCCTATAAGGCCTCTGGTAATAGGATTAAGACCCATCCTGATTCAGCTGTGCCATACCCTAACTGAGGTAACTTCATCCAAAGGTCTTGTTTACAGTGGATTCACATCTGCAGGATTAAGTGAGTATGAACCTGGATGAAGATTAAGAACAGGATTTTCTGGAATACAAAACTCCAAGCCACCACATCTTTTAAGTGTAATAATTTCAAGAAATTTTACATTAATATAAAGCTTACAGTCTATTTTCTAATTTTTTCTTATGTCCCAATAAAGTCCTTTTGAGTCTTTTCTCCTCCCATGTCAGACCCCATCCAGGATCCCATATTGCATTTAACTGGCATTGTCATTTAGTTACTTTTTCTTTTTTAATTGTAGGAACAGATATTCAAGAAACTTTCCTATTTTAAACCACATCTAAAGATACCATTCAGTGGGATTAATCATAGGCGAAATGTTGCAGGGTCTCACCACCTTCCATTGCTAACAGTTTCCCTTCTCCCCATACAGGAACTCAATACCCATTTTGCATTAACTCCGCATTCCCCCTACCCCCTGGCAAGCTATACTCTAATTTCTGTCTCTATGAGCTTGCATATTCTCCAGTATTTCCTTTGTAGTTATCATGGGGCTTAAATTTAACATCCTAACTCTATTACAATCTAGTTTGCTTAGATACCTACTTAATTTCAATAGTATACACAAATTATGTTCCTATACCTCCCACCCCCTACCTTTATGTAGTTATTGTAATAAATTTCACATTTATTATAAGTCCCAAGCCACTGATATATCATTACATTGTATGGATCAGTCTTTTAGATTCTATAAGAAGTAAAAAGTGGAGTTAAAAAACAAAAATTCAATAGTACTGGCATTTATATTAACCCATGTTGTTACCCAAACCTGAGATCTTTATTTCTTCATGTGGTTTCAAGCTATTGTGTATTGTCCTTTCCCTTCAACTTGCAGAACTCTCTATAGAGTCTCTTGTAGGGCAGGTCAGGTCAAGTGGTGATGAACTCCCTCAGCATTTGTTTTCCTGGAAATGTCTAAACCTCTCCATCATTTTTGAAAGGCAGTTTTGTCAGACATAGAATTCTTCATTGGTAATTTTTTGCTTTCAACACTTCAAATATATCATCTCACTGCCTTCTTGCCTCCATGGTTTCTGATGAGAAATTGGCACTTAACCTTATTGAGGTTCCCTTATGTGTGACACATTGCTTCTCTCTTGCAGCTTTCAGAATTCTATTTTTGGCATTTGACAATTTGATTATAATCTGTTGAATAGCTCTATTTGGGTTTGTCCTATTTGGAGTTCACTGAGTACCTGTATGTGTACATTAATATCTTTCATTCAGTTTGGAAATTTTTAGCCATTATTTCTTTGAATATATTCTCTTCCCCTTTCTATCTTTCTTCTCCTTTTAGAACTCTCAAAATTCATACACTGGTACATTCGATGGTGTCCCACAGGTTTTTTAAGCTCTGTTCACTTTTCTTCATCCTTTCTTCTTTCTGCTCTTCAGATTGTAGACTTTCAATTCTTATCTTCAAGTTCACTGATTCTTTCTTCTGTCAGCTCCAATCTACTGTTGAACTCTGTAGATAATTTTTAATTTCTTTTACTGTGGTCTTCAGCTCTGTTGGGTTTATTTTCATAATTTCCAACCCTCTGTTGATATTCTCTTTGTGTTCACTTAGAGCTTTTCTGATTTCCTTTAGTTCTTTGTCCATGTTTTCCTTTCAGCTCATTGATCATATTTAAGACCATTATTTTAAAGTCTTTGTCTGGTATGTCCCAGGTCTGATCCTCTTCATGAATGCTTTCTAATGTTTAATCTTCTTCTTTGCCTAAGCATTTGCTTCCTGTTTCTTTCTATGTTTTGTAATCTTTTGTTGAAACCTGGACATTTTGATATTTTAATGTGTTATTATTGGAATTTAGACTTGAAGCATTTGTTCCTTAAGTTTGTATCCAGCTTGTGTTGTGACAGACCTTTCCTTGAATTGCAGGAACTAAGATAACAAAAAAAAAAAAGAAGGAAAGAATAAAAATCAACATTCCTAGTCTTTGCAGATGGACCTGTGTGAGTGCTCTCCTCTAGTGCTTATCCATACAATGAGTTTAGATAATAACTCAAGGACAAAGCATGCATCTTGTCTTGGGCATGTACTTGTGGCCCTAGGAATTACTCCATTTACATAGATACAAATTCCCCTTCTTCTCTAGGAAATAGTTCTCTCATGTCCTGGGTACTGCACTGCCTGTGTCACAGTTGCAGTCCGAGGCACTGCACTGTACATCCTACAGCCAGCAATCCCTGGCAGCACAACTTGATTGCTCTCCCACATCATTTTGAAGGAGAGCTCTGTGACTTGTCTTCTGCATGCAGGGCAAGTTCTGGGATAGTGAGTCTCACAAGACACCACCAGATTGGACCAGACATACATGCTCATAGTACATGCACAAGGTTTACACTGCTCCCTCTGGAACCAAGACCAAGGACCTGCACTGGGAACCCAAACTGGCTCCATGATGAGCCTGTGAAAGGCAGGGAAGGGGCCAACCAGGGTGCCATGAAATCCTCCTGCTTTTTAGATGCCTTTTTCTTGATTTGGTGCTTGCTTTGTTACTGCAATCCTTTAACTGTTTTCTAGAACTTTGAGAAAGATGTTACTGCCAGTTCTTGCTGGTTTTTCAAAGCTTTTGTGGTGGGAACAGAGCCCTGAAGTTTCTCACTCCACATATTGATAAGGGCTGGGCCTAGTAATATGCATTTTGACAAATAGTTTAGATGATTCTGGTGTGACTTTGTACAAATCATTTATTTTGAATTTTAGATCCTTCCCTGGTTGAAAGAGAATAATGTCTACCCTTTGCACTGTGGAAAAGAGTAGAGTAAATGCAAGGAAAGCAGTTTAAGGAGTAGATGCTTCATAAGTAAGTTATCAATTGCTTGGAAGAGCATGTGTCTGTATGTGTTTGGGTAAAGGTTATGAAAACTAAGGAAGTAAAGAGTTTCTGGAAGAAAGTATGGTCCCCTTGTGGTATTCCTTGCATCTCACAAGTTGGTTAAGAAACGTGAGAAATGAGGAAAGCCTGCTGGGTTTGGAGAGTGGAAGTTATAGATGTAAGTATAGTTTCAGTGGACAAGACAATAGGGAGTGAGGGGATGGAGAGGAGAGCAATGAATGGCCCTTACTATTTTAAGGACAAGAATATTGAATGACATAGAAAAACATTAATGATACATTTTATGTAAAAATAGATTGTAAAATAACATTAATCAGCCTAATTCTATTTTTTGTCTAAAATGTCTGTATGTACACAGATAATAGATAGAGGAAAATATGATAAAATGTCACATAGGTTATATCTAATTGCTGGCATTATAGGTAATAATTTCTTCCTTTGTCTTAACTGTATTTCCTAGTTTTTTTCTAAAATTGACATATTGCTTTTGTAACAAAAATAAAATAATAAGCATTGCTCTTGAATTTTGTGAGTGGAGTTAGAGAGAAAAATTTGTATCTCGGGGGGTAACGGGACTAAAAGAAGGGCTTTTTAAAAAATGTTTTAAGGTTAGAGAACATTTAGATTTGCTTGTTAAACAAAGTGGAGGCAGTGTGAAGCAGAGAAAAGAATCCTGAAAGAAACAAGTTGGAATTGTGTCAGATTGAGGAGTGAGTCTTGGAATG
The DNA here is from genome assembly GCA_029593785.1 of Cabassous unicinctus. Lineage (NCBI taxonomy): Eukaryota > Metazoa > Chordata > Mammalia > Cingulata > Chlamyphoridae > Cabassous > Cabassous unicinctus. The sequence continues at coordinate 11,149 of JAQZBX010004136.1, read as the reverse complement.
GAAAAGGGAATCATCTTGTGAAGGGATGGGGAGGGAATTGAAGAAAATAATAATGACAGCTCAAGAAATAAAGGCAATTATTCCTTTTGTGGGGATTTTGAAAACGTTAGTTCAGTTGATTGAAGATGCTTTTATTAGAAAACAAGGGCATGGGTTTGATACCCTAATGGGCCAATTAATTCTTCCCATCCTAGACTGAATAATTTACCCTAACAGCCACCTGTTTTGTAAAAGGATATCGAGGGTCACATGGGATGCCGTGCAAAGGAGAATTAATGGATCATTGCAAATTATTCATCACCATGCAAGAAAAACACCACGTGTATCCATGGCTAAGGAGCCCCAGTCTGACACAGGGCTTAATCTTACATAAAGATCTCATAGGTCTGGGTTTAAGAACCTAAAACTCTAAACAAAGCCCATGTTCTGGGGCTGCCTCTCCTTGAAAAGGAACTGCCATGAAATGTTTGCCTATGGAGACCAAGAAACACATTTTCAAGAAAATAGATGCTTTTCTGGACACACAGGTGCATTTTGTCCCAGATTTCTAAAGCTGATGATTTATGACATCATTGCCAAGGTTGCAGTTTCCTGGAGATATTCAGACTTCCTTATTCTATCTAAATCCTCAGCACACAGAATTCATCAAGAGGTCCTTGGAGCACAGTCCCCTGAGAAGCAGCTGCTGGGTAGGTTCTGCAGCCAGGCATTTGTTGGTCCCTAAAGATTTTATTAAATGGAATTTGATTCAGTTCTCCTGCCTGGAATGCTGCAATTTTAAGTGCTCCCTCCTGGATGACTGTCTGCTTTTTTTTTCTGAGGAATTGCACAGTATTTAACAGAAGCTGCAGGATTGAGTGTGTTCATTTAATTAATGCAGGAATAATGAGAAATTGAATAGCATCCTGGTCCACATTTAACAATTGAAGCAGAAACTGTAGTGCAGAAAAATCTGGATGTTGATGTCAGATAGAATCAGGTTTGAGATCCACCTCCGCAAATTGTTAACCCTGGACACTCTAAGGCTCAATTTCCCATCAGTTGTATAAAGATAATGGTCACTTCTTTTGTAGGGTTATATTGAGGAGTAAATGAAATAATGCATATTTATCAATTATTTTTCATAGCATATGGCAAACATTTAAAAAATGTTAGTGATTGCTGCTCCTACTGCTACTATTATTCTTATTCCGTGCACCCAGAAAGTTTGTTTGAAGATGCTTGTCCCAAGAGAAACCATTAATTTATCAGTTAACCAGCATATATGATTTGGATGAGATGAAGTTGAAAGGATTAGCTCTCAATTTCCCTCTGGTGGCCAAAGACTTTGGAAAAGAATTTAAATTTGGAAAAGAGCTCTTGGTGATGGTTCTGGGTTCAGGAAGTACCATAGTCAAGGCTGGTGGAAAGCACCTGCTCATGAGACACAGGAAAACGAAGCACAAAAAACAAAGACAAAAACAAAACAACAAAAAACCTTTGCCTGTCTTTGATGATAGCTTCTTTGCATAAGTGTGTCTGTGCAAGCATTTTGGTGGATGTAATATAAGGGTTTAAGGTAACATGAATTAGGGGTTCAGATATAGCTTTGGTATTAGACAGATTGGTGTTTGAATCCTAGTTAAATCCCTTTACTAGCTGTGGGTCCTTGGGCAAGATATGCAAACTCTGTAAACCACAGCCTCTGCCTTTTGCAGGGATTAAATTAGATGCTGAAAGCAAATTAGCACAGAGTTTAGCACAAGTAAATAATCAATACATGCTAGTTATATTTTTCTGTGTATGAGAAGGTGACATTGGTGTGTATACAGGCAGATAAAAACTTTCTATCCCAAGAAAGTTCTCTTGCATCTCAATGTAAAATTGAGATTTAAAAAAAAATCCTCAATTACTCTGTTATGTAGAAATTTGAGTAATCCAGGCTTTTTATAGGACCCTTTCTGATTAACGAACATTTTAATTACTCAAATAGCCACTAGGGACACCCACTCAGACTTGTGAAAGGGCTGGGAAGGCAAATGCTCCCTGGGCCAAGCACTGTTCTGTGCACCTGGCAAACAATATGGGATTCATTAATCCTATGAAATAGGTAAGTATGACCTGCATTTTATAGGCAAGTAAAATGAGAGTTGGAGAGATTTAGTAACTTGCTCAAAGTGACGTAGCTGTGTGAGGAGGGTGCACTTGAATCTGGGTCTGTTTTCTTTAAAGCTACTTTTTACCCACTGTGTCAATTGTGTATATAAACAAATGTAATACTGTTATGACTATATTTTGTAGAACAACAGCAACAAAATCCCTTTGATGTCCCAGGGTACTCTTGTGAGTCTTAATTTGACTGAATTGATCCCAGATGCTAAATGCTAAATATGATGCACTGTTTTAGGTCTTTCTTTACCCCCTGCCATTCAAATACTATCATTAACTCAGTCAGGAAGTAAAATATTGTGTCTGATGGTAAATGCCAGGTTCACTGTTCCTTTTTTTCCCTTTCTCATTGTATGAGAGAAGAATTTTCTCACTAATGTGGCAAAAGTTTTATTTCTCAGGAATAAAACACAGGTAGATTCACATGCCCCCAGGGCAAGCACGTGCTCCTGTGGAGCTCAGCACCCAGCAGGCACACAAATGGCCTACTCAACTTCTAGGATTTCTAGTTTCCTACCCAACTTTATTTCTAGTAACCTTCTTTCCAGAGATTTAAAGAGTTTTCCCAGGCCCCATCAGCCAGGGGATGCAATACAGCTCACAATACTAGCAACAAATAGTGTTTCCTTGATCCTCTACACATACCTTATTGTGTGGCCCCCATCCTTATGTAAAGATTTCCTCAGTTACTCCAAGGAGAGTTTATTTGGTAACTTGCCAGATACCAAAGTGTGGCAGCAGGTTATCCCTTGCATGCTCCACGATCCTGAAGTAATGGCTGCTGAGGAGGCCATGGAGTCTAGAAGCTGCCTCCAAGCAACATCTGGAGTCTGAAGGGTACTGATTGCCTGTTGGTGCAGCAGCTGAGAAGAATCGATGGTTTGCTAGGCTCTCTGGAATATCTTATGCCTCAAAAATCACTGCTGTGTATGTGAAGGAAGGGGGAAAAATCGAGTTCCCCACTTGAACCGTCAGACTCCATAAACTGTAGTGTATCAGGGTAGGGGTGTGGAAACAGACTCCATCCTGCTGGGTCTCAGTTTCAGCTCTTTTATTTAGCTGCAACGTGACCTTGGGCATTTACATCATCTTAACAGTGGTACCTACCTCACAGGGTTGCACCCAGCCCAAAGTGACGGCTCAGTAATTGTTGGTCACTGTTGCTATTAGAAAGGCACCCCAAGCCCATCTCCCGAGGGCTCAGACATGACGTGGAGGATGCTGCGAGTAGTTAGTAGTTGGCTTTGTTCACAGTTGCCCTTCTCTAATTCTGGGGCACTGGCCTTAAATTACTTGTGTGTGCCTTTATTATTCCATGCTAGATTCCCTCTTGCCTAGTGAGCTTCTGAGTCTCTACTACAAATGAATCCTGTAGGGATTATTCTAGCAGTCAACTTTGACTCAAGCTGGGAACAAGCCTTCTCTCTTTCTTTCTCTCTTCCCCTCCACTTTCCTCACCTCCTTTTCTCTCCCCTCTTCTTTCCTCCTTCTCTGTTTTTCTCATACAAACAAGGACTTATAATTTTTAAGCATCTAAAACCTTCTATCACAGTTGGTTGTAAAGCAGACTTCGGTACACCTAACTTCTTAGTAAATCTCATTCAAGGACACTTTGTCACTAAAGTTTCAGCAGAACATCATTGTGAAGTGATGGACTCTTATATTAAGCTCATCAAATAATCTTTTGATGATGCTAATTGGTAATTCTTCTTGAATTACCTGAAGCAAGAATTCAAGAACTGTTGATTAATGAAAGCATTTGCTTTAGTGGTTTATTAAGGAATACTTATTGATATGAATTCTAGACAGTAAGTCATCTATATTTCTTTTGTCCTTATTCAAATACTGCTTAAGAATCAAGTTATACATACAATCTATCCCAGAATCAACTTTAAAACATTTACTTTTTTTCCTAGATGAGATTTAAATCACAAAGATCTTTTATAAAGACAAAGTTGAAATAACACCTCTAAGACAAAAACAACATTATTCCTTTTACCAATAACTAATTTGAACCTATTAATAAAAGCGATTAATAAAATCTCTTTCTCATCTCTCCTACTTTTTGGATCTCTCTCAGTATTGAAACACTTTTCAGTGCTTGTTTATTATATGCCAGGAAATTCTAAATCTGTGAGATCAGACTCCACTGTTATTTTGTGGACCACAGAATCCATTTATACAATCCTTTTTTTATCTAAGACATCAGCACAATTTCCAATCCAGGTTATAGTAAACTCCTTGAATGCTTTCAGAGTCAAATGCTCACTACTGTGAATATGTGGCTATGGCTTCCATGTAGGTTACCCCAGATTCATGAAGTCAGCACATCTTCTGACAAGTTGAGAAAAGAGAATAATTAATATTTACTAAGTGACTACCACATGCTAAGTGGTTTAAAATAACCTTACAATAAACTCATGAGGCAGATAATATTATTTTCCAGTTTTATAGACCAGGAAACTAAGGCTCAGGGAAAGTTAAATCTGGCATGGGTGTGGCTTCATGTCCAGATTTTAGTAGAGTTTTCTTCTTCTGATGAGGCTATAAGTCTGGTTGAACCAAAAAGATCATGGGCGTTCAATGAGGAGTTTCAGTCAGTGTCACCTATGAGCCTGGTGGAGGAACATAAATGGAAAGACTAGATTGTAATGAATGAAGTCCTCTGCTGTGGTCAGCCTGCCAGGCGTGGCAGCAGTGATCACACCAGTGCATCTCCTCTTGGGCTGACCATGATTTATGACATCTGAGTAGCTGTTCTCCAGTGGACCGAGGACCTCCTCACAAGCAGAAAACCTGTACAGATTCCTTGAGGGTGAAGTGTCAAACACAGCTTCAGACTGGCTTCACGCTAGATGCCTCCCTCTCAGAGAAGTACAGCTGCATGCCAAGGCTCGCAGGTTACAGATTGGAACTTCTCTTTTTGAGCAAAAATATAAGGCTGGCAGCAAGTTTAGGAGAATGGAAATGTCACAAACGAAGACGGGCTCTTTGGATGGCAGACGCACTTACTAATTGATCGAAGGGCAATCAATTCTGTGTTTAATGCATTCACAACCCCAGTTGATCCAGCGTTGGCCTTTTCAGCCACATTTGTATACACTTTATATCATTTTCTCATCAAATAGGACTTCTTTGAAAATAAAAGACAGCAATCTAAAAGGCGGAATGAGAGGATTCCTTTGCTGCCCTCTCAGGCTCTTAATTCTGTCTTTCCAGAGCCACTTATTTATAGAGCAAAAATTTATGATGTGTTTTGTACATTTCGAAGTTTTTTCATTTATTTTTTAATGAGGGCTTCTGAAAAGGGCTCTTCTCTGAAAAAAAGAGACAACTGGAAAAAGGCTTAGAGGTGGAGGTACCAGTGTGTAAGGTTGCTCTATGGAGAGTCGGGCAGCTGATCCCTGCAATAGCTTATCTTTCCTTTTCACTTCTGAAAAAAACTGTGCTATGCCAGGACAGTCTGCAGAAACTCCTTAGGAATTTTTTTTTTTTTTTTTGGCTTAAAAATCTCTTTCTAGTGTCCCAAGTGATTCCTTCACTTAAGTCATTTCATCGAGTATTTCTGCATTTACTGTGATTCCATTGGTAATGATGAAGATCCTCTGAGTGGGGGCTGTAGAAAATGTGGTAGTTTCTCTCCTGGGTAAAGGAAATGCATTTTTCGTGAGCGTTGCTCTGTTCTGTAGACTCAGCGGGATATGGTAATGACCCCGAAAACTGAATTTGCTTCTTCAGAAACCCGATTCTGTGATCTCTGGGAATTTGATTTATTTGTAAAGATGGGAAAGACTGGTCCTCAAAGAATTCTCCACTGAGGCAAAATATGGAATACAAATTGAGGAAGCCGAGTGTGAAATCTATAATAACACTAATGTATAGTTTCTTCTTTGTATTATTATTTACTGGATTATTGTTGCCAGCTCTTACCAATTTTATAAGCACTTGAACTAATTATGAAAGTTCATGTGCCTGAGAAATAATGACACCACAAGACATTTTGACATCTGGACATCCCTAGGACTGACCATGATATAAGGGCCAGTTTCATGGTGGAGAGAAACGGTAACCATGATGCCCTTTTACTGCAGGTTCCATTCAGTCCACTGATGGACTTTCTGCATCAGACTGGCTCCTAGAAAGTCTGTAACCCTTGTAGGACTTGTTCCATGTGAACACCAGGGAGGGCTGTAAGGGAACAAGTAGGTAAAGAATAGGTAGAGGGCAGCAGAGGCTGAACCCCGAGAGGTGTTTTTAGAGTTCCCTAAAAATTGAGTCAATAGAGTGGGATTTGAATACTGACTCAATTCCTTAAACCTCCTTTTACTCACTTTTTTCCCAAGCTATTTTGACTTCAGGTATGTTTTCTTAGCTTTAAAATAGGAAAAATAAATAAATGAAAGCTACCTCGAAGGAATTTTGTGATCTTCAGATCATGCAATATATGGGGCTGTGATTTTAAAACTATATCAGAAAAGTGTGTTATTTCTAGGCCTGCCAAAAACTTTGAATATACATTATTTTGATGCTTAAAGTGTAGAGATGTAGACTAGTTGGAATTAGATTTACTGGTAGACTTTGGTAGATAACAGCATAACGGTACAATTATTAATCAATGTCAAAGATCAGTGAAATTAGCTATTCTTGTACAACATGGAATACTTCTTAATGATGGGTAGCTTTTAAAATGTGTTATCCATATTTTGACTTACAGGGAATAAACAAAGTACTGCGGTAGAGTAAGAAAGAGCATCAGCTTTGCGGCCAGATAAAGACGGGTTTGAAGCCAGGTTCTTGTCAAACTGTATGACAAAGTACTTGACTCTCTGAGTTTCAGCTTTCTCACCTGTAGAATGAGGCAAATATCCTTATCTTGCCAGAGTTTTCAAAGAGATTATGCTCATAATGTACCTTGATAATAAATGATCAGGACAATGACAATGATGGCCATGATGATGATCATAAAAGTCAATTTTAGTTAGTAAGAAGTTTAATGGCTAATTCCAATAAGTGATTTGTGCTGAAAACATTTCTTGGTGCCTTTTCAATAGATTGTGTACTTTTTTCTAGGATCTTTTATTGCATCTTGGAGCTAGTTCCTCTTGTATGGCCAATTGTCTGCTCCTTGTGATACCAATTCTTTAAATTAGCATATGTCACCAAATTAATTACAGTTCTGATCACTTTACCCCTTGTTAAGTTACAGTGCCTCACAGAGAAGGCATGTGAGCAAATAGACTAATCCCTGGGTGGTACCTGTCCACTTCAGGCCAATGAGGTATACAGGTGGAAGGAGAGCAAACAGCCTGGAATCTATTAGGTGACCCTCAATGGCATCTGTTCCTTCCTCACCTTCTTAGATACCACTAGGCTGTGGGAGGAATACTGTCACCAAAGAGCATGAAATGGAATTAATATATGGCTACTATAGAAGAAACAGATTTAGTTTATAAATTGACCCATCCATTAGGGATCCTCAAACTGAATCATCCCAAGAGATTAACTAGATGTTTTCCATATATCTATGGGTAGTTGGTACTTTGGATAGTTTTCCTGTAGAGAGAAAGAATGGTAAAGGCCTCTTGATTCAGAAACTCTAGACAGCAGCTTGATAGTATGTGAACATTCAGCAGACCAAATTCCAGGGTTAGTCTCATCTGGTATTTATTGCCTTAAGTCAGGGTAAATGGAATAAAGGGCACAATATGTAGCTTTCTTCGTTTCCTAGCTACTAAAATGTTTCAGGATCAGATCCTTTTTACTATAATAGTATATTTTCAAGTGAAGTCAAGTGTTAGTCCAGAATAACATATAAAGGACAAAACACAGAATGGAGTTCTCTATAAGTGAAAAATCCAACACAATGTTCGTTGTACCCCGTGCTCAGAAAAAACCTAGAATGACTCTCCTTGAGCCAATTCTTCTGCATATCTTTCCTTTTAGATACTTCCATGGAAACCAGAAACACTGGATCTCATGCCTACCATGGTTTCTATCTTTTCTTTTAATACACATTCTTTGTGTTCTCTCACCTACTAATTAGTGTCACTATGTGCCTATATTTTGTTAACAATTTAAAGAGAGCAGTTCCTTTGAAAATATAATCTCATTTTAAATGCATCATCATTTTGAAGTGGTCTCGTAAATTTTGTTGTTGATTTGGGTTCTTAAGTGGTATATTTATGTATATTAAAGCTTGCCTTCTGTTCATCTTGAAGATATTATATTTGTATAGTTAAGAGAAGTGGTGAGCCAAATTTAATTTTCTTTCTACTCTAGAATGCTCTGCATCTTGTAATCACCATTGATTGCCTACTTAGTAGAGTTTTAGATGTAAAATTGCCCAATCTCATGTTTTATAATATAATAGTCTAGTCAAAATAGAGGGTATGAATAGCATTCAGCTGCATAGACATTATCTGATAATGACAGTGTATAGCTCAGAGAAACAAATTAAAGTTGGATGCTCAAATATTGGACTTTATTTAGGATAAAGTTTATGCACAAATTTCATCAGTATATGTGTTTTTACTGGTATATGGATAATAATATAATTTTTATTAACTTTTTTTTATCATTTTAATTGCATTTCCTTTCAGAAACCACTAACACTGTTTCACTTTTATTTCAAGGTTGTCCTTGATATGACGAATGCATTTGCCTAAAATCCATTAATATAAGATTATGAAAACATTAAAGCCTATAAACCTTGCTGAGAATAACAATTTTAAATTTCAGGTTTACGTAAATCAACAAAACCTTGGAGATAAAAGGTAAGACACATTACTACAAAGCCAGACACTTAGTCAAATATTTTTAAGCATGGGCACTTCTCTATTGTGTTTTGTAGGTCTCAGGAAATAATTTCATTTAGCGTCAATATTTTGAAAATGATTGCTGTTTTTCATGAAGTCTGTTAAACTCTTGACATCCCACTGGGGTAGCCTTTGGGTCATTCAGTGACAATCAGACTTCTAGGTCATTAAGCAAGCATCCTTGATTATGGTTCAAAAAAGAAATGCCATGTGTACATTTTCAAAGCCCATCCAGAAAGGTGCTTTACTGAGAAAAATCAATCATAACAATTGATAAATTAGACCCTGTATTGGAAAAGAAATGTGCTTATGGCATTTTGGAAAACATTCAGCCTGGTAGTCAAGTTCTTTTAGTGAATTCTTTGACAATCATGGTGTTTTACCATGAACAAGAAGCCCTCCCTAGACAGCTTTCAATTAGAGTGATTAGGGAGTATACATGGTATAGAAATCTCATTTGTAGATTTTGATTATAGATTCATTACTTAATTGTTTCTTACTATTCAGGATGGTTAATAGGCATGAGTGCCTGGTTTGTGACATTTTTTCCCACTTTTTTTGCTCCTTTTGTATTAAGTTCTCCTTCTTGGAAGCCATGTGATGAGAACCGCCTTTCCCATCTCAACTGTCTTTACTGGGATCTACTTTAACAGCAGCACAGGATTTTTATTTTGGAGTAAGAGGTGCATTAGATCAAAGTCAGGAATACCATGCTGATTCTGTCCATGTTGTTCTCTCACTCTATACCGTGGGGATAGAGCTTTTTGGTAATTGATTTTTACCATTATATGGGATAAAGTTTTGCAACAAAAAAGGAATGACTTATAATTTTAATAATATAATGAAATAATGGCTTAGTGCTGTTAAGAGATGCTTCAAGAAGGCCTTTTCATCTTTTTTTCCAGCTGCATATTTTGATTATAATCATATTTAATGCTTATTGAGTGGTTACTATGTGCCAAGCCCTATTCTAAGAGCTGTATGTTTTACCTATTTTGAGCCACACAGACACTTCATGAGGTAAGCACTATTTCTCCCCTATTGAACAAATACAAAAACTGTTGCCGAGAAATGGTCACATGCCCAAGGTGATACAACTAAAAAGTGGCAAGAGAACTTTATTTGAATCTCTCCTCTACCCACTCTTCACACCATACTCTAAATTCCCATGGAAGCCCAAAGTCAAATGGATAGTCAGGAATTACTAGCTCCCATGGTTAGAAGCTAATGATTAAAATGGGGAAGCTGCTACTGATCCCGCGCCTTCCAAGCTTGTCATTAATGGAACTGCTCATGCACTTTAGCAGACCTCAGTTGCAGAGCAAGGAAGCAGGATGCAGAGAAGCAAGGCAGGGTGGCTGACGGAAGATCACAGATAAGCACAAATGAAAGTGGCCCTTGGGAAATAAGAGCAGCTAACTTTTATTGAGCACTTTCCATGTGCTAGGTGCATTGTAAGGCAATGCCTCATTTCATTTAAGCTTCCTATAGTTATTCAATTTTATCAATGCAGCAACTGGGTTTACAAAGGTTAAGTAATTTTTCCAAGGTTGCATAACAGGTAAATGGCAAGAGAAGGACTCAAATCTCATATATAGAAATTAAAAGGCCATGTTCTCAGACTTTCAGTTTTAGTTTCGACATGTAAAGAGCTTGCAAAAGTGATCACTCCTGTCCTTACAACAAGAAAAAGGTGGACAAAGTGAAAATCAATGGCTTTTCTTGAACCCATCAGAGATGAAGTTGCAGGGCAAACTGCCACCTCAAATCTGGAAAGACGAACTCATTCAGGTAGACACAACCTAGACCTACATTCCTGCAGCAGAAGCAACTGGAAACATAAACAGGTAGGAACACGTAATAAATGGCAGTTTTGATGAGTTGCTAGAGGTTGAATATGAGAAATCCTGCCATACTGGTCTTAGAGGTACCCCCACAGTTTCTTGGGCTTTACCTCTGGGAACTTATGATGTCTTCATGGTGAAGTTTCCTTCATTGCTCTGGCACGGGGAGAGGGAGCACAATCACTGTGAAATATGCCCAGAGGCTTCTCCATAACAAAGGCTTATTCTCCAGGAGAAAAGACTATCTGTGTCTTAGCTATGGATCAGCTTAGGAAAGGGTGTTCCTGTCCTCTAGCCTTCCAGTCTCATCTATGGGGGAAATAAAATAAATTAAAAATAAAA
>JAQZBX010004135.1:0-61818 GCA_029593785.1 Cabassous unicinctus | reverse complement strand
CCAACTAGCTAAATTGGTATGCTTGTGCTTCCTCTTTAAGTAATCTCTTTAAAGTTTTTCCCCAAAATTTCAAAGATAAATTGCTGGAGAGGACATGTTAATTTTTAAAAAATGGTCATCATATTATATTTTTAATTCACTTTATTTTTAAGAGTGGTTTTACATTTACAGAAAAATTGTGCAGAAAGTATAGAGAGTTCCCACACAACTCTCCTCACTCCCACCCTTGCAAACACTGTTTACCATGTTATTATCATCTTGCAGTAATTTGGTACATTTGTTATAACTGATGAATCAATTGGTAGATTATTATTAACTGAAGCCCACAGTTCTATGGGTAATGACAAAAGCATAAAGTCATGTATCTACATTTAGAGTATCATACAGAATAGATCACTGCCTTAAAAATGCCCTATGCTCTACCTTTTTGTCTCTCCTCACCTCTCCCTGGTCCCCAAGCAACCATTGATTTTACAGTCTATAGTTTTGCCTTTTCCAAAATGTCATATAATTGGAATCATACAGTATGCAGCTTTTTCAGGCTGGTTTCTTCTACTTAGCCATAAGCATTTAAGGTTGCTTCATATCTTTTCATAGCTTGATAGCTCATTTATTTTTATCACTGAATAAAATACTCCATTGTATGGATATACCACAGTCATTCACTTTTCAAATATCTTATTTTTCATAGGTTTCCTTTAATAAATTACACAATGTTTAGAATCATGTGAAATAAAACGTGTTTGTACTTTTTTGTTCCTGCATGTCAGCATTAATATGTTTTGTGATCCTTGAATCAAAAATACTTAATTTAAGAATAATTTTCAGACAGTACTTAAGGTGTCATGAAAAGAAGGCCAGGATTTCAGAAACAAAACATGGGTCCTGCTTCCAATTTAGTCACAGACAATACAACCATAAGAAAGTCAACTTGCAAATTAAGACTATTGGATTAAATGTGTGTACTGGATTGAAGGGTTTCGCCCCAAAATTAATGTCCATCTGAAACCTTAGAATGTGACCTCATTTGGAAATAAGGTCTTTGCAAATGTAATTAACTAAGTGAATATGAGATCATACTAGCACCTACCCCCTCCCACACACACACTCTTTCTCCTGGAATTCCATGGAACTTTAACTTTTTAATCGTATTTCCCCAAGGTCCTCGTGTTCTCTTGATCCATAGATGTTTGTGAGTCATGGTTGTTGTTTGATGGAGGGTGTGAGAGTTTCAAGTTATGTGTTTGAATGATGGGAAGAAAATAGGAAGGTCATCATGTGGTCTGGCTTCCAGATGGGATAATTTTTCTTTAAATCAGAAATATTTTGCACTTTATTCCAAATGTGTGTCTGCCTTTTGTATAATCTTGACCAACTGTGCTTCTCCTGATTCTCTGTGCTCTACAATGGTGGGCCTCTGGCTGTTATACAGATTGGGCAAGCATGCTCCCACCTCAGGATCTTTGAACTTGACTGTTCTTTTGCTTAGAACTCTGCTATCCCAGAAATCAATAGGGCCCATTCCCTCATCACAGGTCTTAGCTCAAAAGTTACCTAATCAGTAAGGTCTCTCCTGACCAACCTGAAGAAAATAGCAATCGTCCACCCAACAGTCCCATCCTCCTTAATCTTTTTATTTCTATTCCATAGTTCTATACCATCTAAAAGTATGTGTGTATGTATAAAATTTTGTTTATTCGTTTATTTTTGCTTTCTCTCCCTCCATAGTAGAAGATCAGCTTTATAAGGGCAGGTACTTCATTTTATTCACTGATGTAGCCCTAGCACTTAAAATTAGCATACCCTCATTAAATATCTATTGAATTAATGGATGAAATGGGAAATGAAGTACCAGTTTTATCATTGGGCAAATATTAGCATTTCCTCCCTCAGGCTTTCTCTGGTAAGTCATCTGCTGTGTAAGATTTTGGCCCATATTATTGAGTGGCCCTTCCTAATCTAAGTCTATGTCAGGATCCACTTCCTGAACAGTTGACCTGACTGTATATGGCAGGAATGCCTTACTCACCAGTAAAGCTAGAGAAGCTGGAACAGAACACTCAAGTATATGATAGAGCCTGCTTCTACTTCTGGAGGCAGGCCTTGCCCATATTGTGCATATGAATAACATTGGTTCCTATATACATAAGACAAGGAACCCAGCACTGATATAATACAATTCAGTGACTCATTTAACAACTTTATTCTCCTTTGGGAGATGACTTAGAAAGAGAGGTGAGCAGAGGATGTAAAGGTGGGAACAGAAGTTCCTTCTCCAAAAGACTGAGGCAGAAAAGCAGGACAAAGAAGAGATAAGTTTCCTACCTAACTGTCAAATGTTAATTTAATTCTGTATTTTGTGATATGTGCTCTACAAATAATAGATATATTTTGATAATATTAATTTAATTAAATAGTGATGCTCAGTGGTTCACAAAACATTACATCAATGTTTTTCAAGATGTCAGGAAAAGAACAGATACTAGCTAGAACAATAAAGACAACGATCATTTTTGACTCTCAAATTAGTTTGTATTTTTTCCAACAAGACAATACTCTTGAGTGCTAGGCCAGACCAACATGTTATAGAGGTTTACTCTAACAAGAGGATAGAGAGAATTCTGGAGATTATGAAGTTACAGCATGTACAAACCTAAATAGAAGACTTTGGACAAAAAGGCAGACATAAGTAATGAAAATAAAGAACTTTGATTGAGCAGCTCCATAGCAAACATTTAGTACATGATATCTCATTCAATATTTTCAACAACTTTCTGTTGTTGGAAATTATCCTCATTCTATACATGCGAAAGTATGAAGCTAAGGTAAAGGGTTTAAGTGCCTTGTCCAAGTTGACACAGCTCTAAGTGGTAAAGAGTGGATTCAAATTCACGAATTCTGGGTCCAGAGCTAAAACCTTTGATATCATACCTTATTACATCTGCTAATGTATAGAGAGTTCAGATACAGTGTTCCTCATTCTCAAAACCTACCTCCACAGGTTCAAACTTGAAGTCAAGGGATAAAAAAGGTGATAAATAGAAATCCTGGAAAGACTGAGCAGAAGCTACAAGAAAAGGGGGTCACGTAGCCTGCTTCATATTTGCAACTATGGCAGTCATCTTAGAAGGTGCCTTGAACCTTCCTGGGCAGCCACAGTTGTGTATAAATGGGGTCATGGGAGTTAAGACACAGAGAGGACTGAGTAATGCTTCAGTGCAGTGTGTTCCAAGGGAAAAAGGAAGACAGGTGAGTTGAGATAATCTCAAAAAAAGGCCAGAGGATTGCTCTGACAAGGGACAATATGGCCACAGGACTGAGAGACTAGGTCCATTGCCAGATGTAACTGCTGGCTGAGACTTAGAGATTGGCAATGTCTATGAAAGCCAAAGTCATTAAAATCTTAACCAAACTAGTAGGACAGGCCATGGATATACCAGTGCAGATGCAGGTAGGAAATTCTACCATACCAGCCAGTGGATGGGCTGTCTAGTGGAAAATTGAAGACCTTCCACCTTAAGATCACTTATGAATCCAAGTCCACAATCCCCATCCCTGGTCATCACGGATGTAGCCATTTGAGTCTTTTGTGGACCCAAAAATTCTATTCTTAGAGCCAATCCATTCCTGTGCATGTAAGCTGATTATAGCTGGGACTTTTTTATTAGATTCAGCTAATCAATAGTGATCTATTGATTAGATTTGATCTAATCAATAGTGATCTATTGATTAGATCACTTCAGTAAGGCATGACCCAGGATAGGTCTTAATTCTCTTACTTAGTCCTTTATAAGTAGAGGAATAAAAGAGAGAAAAAAAAGGTCTAGAAACACAGAAAAACCCACTAAGCAGAGCTAATGCCATGAGAGCAAGAAGCTGAAAGCAACACAGCCCAGAGGAGAAGGCAAGGGCCAGCAGAGCCGCCGTGGTGCCCTACCATGAGGCAGGACTCCAGGATCACCAGTACCTGAATTTCAGGGAGAGAGCTTCACCTGTTCCCTCGATTTGGACATTTTTCTCAGCCTCAGAGCTGTAAGTTTTTAACCTAGTGAATCCCATTCAGAAACTCATTTTTGGTATTTTGCATTGGCAGCCTTTAGCAAACAAAACAATAGACAACAGTACATTCCCCCCTGATTCCTGATAATTCTAGCATTGGAGAAGAAGGCAAGAAGAATCTCTGAATTTCCATATATTAACTAAAAAGACCCTAAGTTTAGCAAAAAGAAAATGGTTTGAACTGGAAAAGTCTGAGATACAGTGAAATGCACTTTTAAATTGGTTTCTCACCCTGACCCATCACACCCTACCACCCAATAAAGTAAAGAGATTATGATGGAGATCAGAACAGTTGTACAAAATGAAGAAACTTGGTGCATATCCCAATTTATTGGATATTCAATTGAAAACACCAGCTACACAGAACACTAGTTCTGTGAAATGTTGAAATATATTATCAAAAAAAAATCTTCTTATTACATAAGATTGGGAATTAGTGAGTTTAAATAATTAAACATTATGTATTAATTTGTTATTGAGTATATTAGTCAGCCAAAGGGGTGCTGATGCAAAATACCAGAAATCTGTTGGCTTTTATAAAGGGTATTTATTTGGGGTAGAAGCTTACAGTTACCAGACTATAAAGGATAAATTACTTCCGTCATCAACGTCTGTCGCTATGTGTTGGAGCAAGATGCTTGCCGACATCTGCCAGGGTTCAGGCTTCCTGGGTTCCTCTCTTCCCGGGGCTTGTTTCTCTCTGGGCTCACCTGTATGCTTACTTCCTGGGCTCCAGCTCAAAACCCCAAACTCTCTTCTCTGCAGTGTGGTTTCTCTGTGAGTCCCCACTCACCAAGGGGGCGGAGACTCAATGTCCTACTGACATGGCCCAATCAAGTAAAAGTGAAACTTCTGAATTCAATACAATCTTATATGCCCAGACCAGTTCACAAACATAATCCAATATCTATTTTTGGGATTCATAAATAATGCCAAACTGCTACATGGAGTTTTGTATGACTAAATATTTTCTAGTAAAAACTAGATGATCAAATAGGAACTATTGCTAAATTCCACATATTTTGATTCTTTTTTTTTAACTCTGCATAAGTTGAGCCTGAAGAACTGTCAAGTCATAAATAATAATGAAAATTTTGCTTTCTTGTATATCTCTTTTAAGACTTTTAAAGTTATTCCAGTTTACCTGCTTAATCTTGGGGATATCAATTCTAACTTTCAGACAGGTGTGGTAGCACAACAGGTAGGAACTCCACAGCACATCATAATCAGTTTTCCTGAAATGTTGTACCAACACGAATAAGCTGCTTAAATTTACTTTTTAGCAGCATCTGTTGCTAGCAGATTTAATACCTGACTGTCAGACCAGGATTTTCTAAAACCTTTCATCCAGAAAATAATAGCAGCATAGTTTATTTAAACTTTATGTCAGATCAGATCTTATGCTAAGGTCATGGGTTTCATCTGGGGGAGTTATCATCTTTCTCATCTTTCTTAGGTTGTCTTTTTCCAGTTAAACAAAGCAGAAGCACATTTGGTTTACTTTAAGTTGGGGTAGCAGAGTGATACTAGGAGTAAACATGGAAAAGTAAGGAAAATCACACAGATTCATATTATTGCTTAGAAATTAGAATTTTCCCCAGAAGTCCAAGAGCAATTTTGGTGTCATTGCTGAAGACAGTGACTCTTAGAGATGCATAGGTAAGCCTCTCCTTTTTAGTGCTTACCCTGTGTGACTTTGGTCTCTACTACACTGCCAACCTTTGGTACTTTCTGAATGTCTCACGATTATGCTCCCCAAGAGAGAGGGTTATAGTAGGTATATGGTCTCTGACAGTTAGGAAGCCCTTCCATATTAGGCCAAGTTGTAAATAACACCAGGCCATGGTTGGTTACATAAGGGTATATATCCCCTCCTGCTTCCCACAATCACAGTCAAAAAGGGAAGGTCGCATTGTTAGATTTCCTCAAATGGGAAGGTGGGAGAGGTAGGAACATAATAAACTCCTTTCCAAAACATCTTCGTGTGAGGCCATTTCCAAGAACGGTGAAAGGACTGAGAGTTTATCCTACTCGCAAGCTAACATGTTAGCCTGCAACTATATCATAGATGCTGGCAGAAGACACTAGACTCCTGGGTCAGACGTAATGGATCATTTATTTCCCACAGCAATAGCACTAGACACAGTATCCTGCCTTTGCACCGGTTCCCACAAGACACTATTCCCACAGGCAACAGGAAATGAGCCAAGTGACACCTGAACAACTAGAATCCCAAACTTATGGACTCAAATCTTTTAGAATGGGTGGCTAGCCTATCTGATCTCTTCCCCTGAGGAAGGCATTGTCTTTATTATACTGCATAGCAAATGTGGCAGTTTGAGATTATTTATAAATTCCACAAAGAGATATAGATTATGTTTGTAAACTGGTCTATTCCTCTGGGTGTGAAACCCTTTGATTGTGTTAAATTTAAAGGTTTTACCTTTACTTGATTATGTTAAGATTAGGACTTTGATTAGACCACGTCATTAGGGCGTGCAGGGTTGAGTCCCCAACCCCTTGCTGGACTATATAAATGGACACTCAATCAAGTTTGTAGAAGCAGATATGTGAGAAAAGAAGAAAGGAACTCCATAGACACAGAAGAGGATCCTGGGGCCCCAGGAAAAGAGATGAGCCATTCGCCTGATAGTTTGCAGCTGAAAAGAGCAGCAGTTGAGCCCTATGCCAGCCTTCAGCTGAGATGGGAAGAAGCTGGGACCACAGAGTCTTAAGAGGAAGGAGGAAGGCTGAACCCTTGTAGACATCACCCTCCATCTTGTGTCAACACATGGCAACAGACTTTGGGTGAGGAAGTACCTCTTATGGTACCTTAAGTTGGACTCCTCAGGGCCTTGTAACTGTAAGCTTCTACCCCAAATAAATACCCTTTATAAAAACCAAGATATTTCTGGTACTTTGCATCAGCACCTCTTTAGATGACTAATACAGCAAACCAACCTGCCCTTTGCTCCAGAGGGAGGAACTATCTCTGTCTTCCAAAATTGTCCAGTAGACCAATATCCTCAAAAAGATAGCTCAGTAGTAAATCCAGCCAGTGCCTGTGTATACAAGACATGCAGAAAGATGGACACTGTTTCCCAACAGACCACACTTAAAGGCTGGATAACATGAGTTATAAGAAGAAGTATAATTACACAGAAATAATACTGCAAACATGTTATCTTTTAACTGCACATGAAAAGTGAAAACAGCAAGTTGTGAACTGCCCCTCTGATCATCCACAGGCACTGGAACTGTCTGTACTTCTCCTCTCCCCCCTCCAAGGTATCTCCCAGATTCTGCTTTCGACTCATTGTCACTTCTATCTTGTTAGTGACTTCATGATAAATCACTGAAAACTGACAGCTAGTCTTTCAAACACCTAGGGTCCCCACAGAGATAAAGCATTTCCTGTCTACCACAGACCATCATTTCCTTCTTCATCTTTTTTCTTGAAATACAAAGACATATGAACAAAAACTCCACTGCTCCCAATTACAGAAAAATCCTACAAGATCCCTCTGTCACAAAAGTCAGCTGACATTTCTCTCATAAGAAAGCACATTCTCATGGTTAAAAATGGATACCTGAGGAAAAAATTAATGAATTACCAGCAAGTTGCAGGATTTCATCAGGGTGTTTGTTTGGTTTTGATTTTATTTGCATATATATATATATATATATATATATATATATGATTAAAAGCAATAACTGATTATGTCAGAGACTTATGCCTATCCAACCTCTATTTTCTCTTTATCCAGTATAATGAAATCAGATTATTTCAGAATATTAATATGGCCAACCACAAAAATACATTACTCAGCTTTTCCTGGAGTTAGGTGTGACCATAAGAGTTAGGTCTGCCAAAAATGACATAAGCAGACATGGTGGCAGGATGTTGGAGAAGACTCTATGAGGAAGCTGACTGCTCATGGAGCCATCTTTTTGTCTTTCCCCTCTGCTTCATTAGTGTTGCCTGAAATGTGGGTGTGATGGCTGGAGCTTTAGCAGCTCCTTGCTAAGGATTGCAGAGCAATAATTAGAAGTGTTATATTATAGCAACCTCATTCTATCTCTAATCTTCTATTATGTAAGACCAAAACAAAACAAAAACTAATGTGCCTAAGCCACTATGTTGGTGTTCTGTTTTGTTAGAGGTAGAGTATTTTTAATTCTATGCAGCTTTAATCAGTTCTGAGCTATGAAAAGAAAAGTTGGAGAGTATATTTAAAAACAAAAAACAAAAACAAAGGCCACCCTAAATTATTAATTTGGTGGCAGAATTTTAACCAGTTTTTCAATGTGTTACAAGTAAATGAATATAAAACATCTTTAGTATGAGGTAATCAACATTTTGCATTTAGAATTTTTGTATCTCTAATATTTAAATTTTAAACACATCACATTCTTAGTTTATAGAAATTAGAGATCTAACTTCTAACCTTGATGTCTTCATCAAGGTCCCCAAGGGTTAGAAATAGCAGCAGCTGAGGATTTTGCCAGGCCTCATGGTTTTGGTGACACATCTAATACTCTTCAACCATTATATATGTTTATTATGAATAAAATACAGGCCCATGATAAACTCACAATGGTACAAGAAGGGATAAAATGGAACGAAAGGAAATGTCTCCATTAATACCCTTCCCTTCCTATCTAATTCTAATTCATAAATATGTAAGAAATTTTTATGTAAGATTCCTAAAAATCATCATGTACAGTATCTACAATGTGTTTATATACATGATGAGCACCTATGTTATGCCAGGCACTATTTTTAATTCCTGGTAATTCTGCAATGAACAAGGCAAATACCATGGCTTCTTGGAACTTTCACCCCAGGAAGAAAAGAAGAAATAAATAAATAAGTCAATAAATTACTAAGTGAGCAATGTGACATCAAATGGTGTGGTACTTACTGTGAAGGAAAAGAAGATTCAGTGATAGAGAGCTACTTGGATAAGGAGGTTAGGGTATTAAATGTAAATATATCAGGAACAGTTTTTCTGAGGAGGTAAAATTTGAAAGAAAGCATTAAAATATGATGGAATCTCTTTTTACACATGAGTTAATCAAATCTTGTTTTCATTTACTATATTGAAGATATTTCTATTTGATTTGCATATTCATTTCAAACATACACACATTATCATGTCATGGTATTAGGCCCAATATTTCAGACATTTCTAAATTTAATGAGAATCATGAAATGTTAGATTGGAAAAAAAAAACAAAACTCAAATCATCTAGTCTAATTTCCTTGTTTTTGGAATGAAAATATTGCAAAATTGGTATATTTAGTGACTTAGCTGAGATCATACAGGTGTAGTATATAGTTTGGCTTTCAACTGTGGGTCTTAATAGAATTCGTACATTATTAGCACACTGCAGAACTAAATATTAAATTCTGAATCCTCAACTCAAAGTAGTACCACACTCCCTTTTTAAATATATTTAGAGACTTCTGGGAAGATGGCATCAGAATAGGGCAGCAAGACTCAACTCTTACAAAAGCAACAGAGGAAGGGGGAAAAGCTGTCTGAGGGAGGAACTTTGGGTGTCTGAATGCTGCACACCATCCAAGAGGACAGGGACAGAGAGATGAAGAGGCCAAAGGGAAAAGAGCAAGTTACTAGCCCCCATGACCAGGAACGGCACCCATCCTACACCTTAAGGCAAACAGCCTAGGTAAAACCCGAGGCTCACTGCAGCCAACTGAGACGGGACCAGACGTCTTCCCATCTGGAAGGAGAGAGGGTGCTGTGGTGGGGGGAAGTGATTAGGCCAGCGGAGCCAGTTTTGAACCTCAGCTCTGGCCAGACCAGAATCACCAAAAAGTGGAGGTTGAAAAAGACACCACCATGGAAAAGTTCATTGAAGAGCACCATCTGCTGGCAGGCTAGGAAACTGCAAGGGGAAAAAAAGTTTTTTGGAGTTTCTCATGTTCAGGCACTATTGAATCTGGTCTGTGCCCCTTTAGTCAGTCTCTGGCCCTGTTTCAATAACTAAACTGGGCAGTCTTAAAGATTTAGAATAAGGTCAAGCAAAAATCAAAGAAGAGCCAGGTAGGGGCAGATGTAGCTCAAGTGGTTGAGCACCTGCTTCCCATGTATGAGGTCCTGGGTTCAATACTCAGTACCTCCTAAAACAAACAAACAAACAAACAAAAAACCAGCTCTCAGTGTGGAGTTGATATAGCTCAGTGGTTGAGCGCCTGCTTCCCATGTTCGAGGTCCTGGGTTCAGTCACAGGTACCTCCTGAAAAAAAAAATGAAGAGTCATGAAACAAAGCTACTAGGCAAGAGAGAGAAATTGACCATCAGATTAAATTCACCAAAAAATCAGATGTCTAGATATCAGCAAAAAAATTACAAGCCAAAATAAGAAACAGGAAGATATTGCCCAGCCAAAGAATCAAATAAAAAATCCTTCTGAGACAGATTATTTAAGACAACTAACCAATCATGGTCACAAAAATCTCCTAAATCAGTTCAAGAAGTTGAAGGAAAATATGACGGAAGAGATAAAGTATATTAAGAAGACACTGGGTAAGAATAAAGAACAGTTTCAGTAACACATCTGATCATAATTTGGGGTATATATTAAGTGTCATATTTGGCATTATCTCTATTCAAATGTCTATTTATTCAATCAGTAAGTTATGAAATTAATTGGTGCCATCAAAAATGGATCCCAGCAATCATCAGTATCAAAAAATTCTATTGACTGCTATATTGTTTAATTATGTACATTTATGAGGTGTGCATGTACAAATAGATGTTATATGTATACTATACAATAGTCAACTCAAGCAAAAGAGATTTATGTTTACATTTCAGTTTTCATATCCTACCTGACAGTATAGACATTTTGACCATGTTAAATAAATTTTTATGTCAGGTATTCAAGGTGGGCTGGCTAAGTCTTCAATCTCATTTAGGTTAAAATGAGTACTTTTTAAAGTCATTTTGTCCTAACTTATTGATTACTAGGCCTGGATTTTTATAATATTTGAGGATGTTTTCAGGTGCCTTAACAAGAACCACAATAATTTCAAAACCATAATTTCATTAAGCGAATAGCTTGTCATCTCTTTTAGAGAGGTAAGGAAATTTTAAAAAGGGGTAGGATGTGACAATTCTAAAAGGTATCAAGGTTTAAAGAATTATAAAACCTTTATTTTGTGTGTACATTCTTCCTGTCTAAAAGGTTGCATAAAGTTTGCTCTCTATATTAAAATGAAAATATTAAAGATATTGTTTGGAAAATAAGGTGTGCATTGTAAAAGAACAGGGTTTTGGAAGGCCAGAGACATATATCTGAAAATTTGCTTTGAAATAGAGAGTGACGAAATTTTTCTCTAGCACCTCACCTCAAATATTGAACGGGAGAAGAAGATTTTAATTTCTAGAGCACAAGACTAGAAGCAGGAAGAGTTGATTTTTGATTAAACAGATGAATGGCCTCACAAACAGCATAATGGGCATTTCATCTCAGGAGAGCTGTAAGG
Source organism: Cabassous unicinctus (assembly GCA_029593785.1). NCBI lineage: Eukaryota > Metazoa > Chordata > Mammalia > Cingulata > Chlamyphoridae > Cabassous > Cabassous unicinctus. The sequence continues at coordinate 50,243 of JAQZBX010004135.1, read as the reverse complement.
ATATAATGATTAAAGATAAACATCTGCCTGAGTGATTTAGCTGTTCGCCTAATTTGAGGCTAAATAATCTAGCCATTTGAGTCCACTCAGCTTTAGCATTCCCTCATATTTTACGCTCTTAAACACATTTCTCCTCATAGTATCTTGTTCATCAATTTATGATGGTAATCCCAGAAATGAAATGAAAAGCTGTAAATAGTTTTAAAATACAAACTGCTTTTCACAACAAAATTCAAACAAGGTAGGTGTTTGAGATTTAAATTACCTGCAACAAAGGCAGCTTCTGTTGCAACTTCTGTCAGCCACTAATTATGAAAAGAAATTGTTCATATTTCTTTTCAAGCTTTTGAAAGCTAAACATTTTCACCTGCAGTAATGATTAAAATAAAGGTGGCTATTGAATTGAGTAGTGGAAAAACATATTGCATTTTAAACTCATTCTCCAAGATAAATGATGCTAGAGAAATGTTATTATCATCAAAAAGCTTAGAATGTTTACATAGAGTAGACCAAGAGAAAAATAAATATGGGAGAAAAGAAATGAAGTTTAATATAGAAAGCAGAAAGAATGAAATGAATCATAAATGGCAAGAAGAAGATTGTCTCATACAAAAAACTAGCAAATTGGGCCTTTACAAATATGAATATAAGGGACAAAAATGATGATGCCAATATTCTATATGCAGTATATTTCGGTGTCTAGATTCCTCCCATTCAAAATCAAAACATTAATAAACATACTCAGATTTATCCATGAAAGAATATGTATTAAGTATCTACTAGTTTTGCACCCTATAATGAGTGCTGTGGAGTATTCAAAGATTAAACTACTATTTTTCTTGCTCAAAAGTTAGGCTGTGGTCAAGATCATCCTGAAAAGTCATTAGAAGAACCAGTGAAAGAAAAAGTGTTAAACCAAAAAAAAAAAAGGTATTCAAAAAAATGGTACTTTTTAAGAAATTCTTCACTAACAACATAGGCCCTTTCTTGCTACTTATAACCCCCAGGTTAGAACATAAATTCAATTATACTCTATCTTCCTGTTCTCAAGACATTTCGGGGAAGTAGTTCAGATGAGCAAAGGAAAAAAATAACCATTTAAAATCCTTAAGGAATAGAATGGAGAAGAGAATTTTCAGGCATATTATAAGATTTAATTGATGAGATTTATTAACCCATCAATAATGAATATGTGGAAAATGAAGAAAGTGAAAGTACCAGCTCTCTATCTTGGATGGCTAGATGTTAACCAAGTTAGGGCACATGAGAAGAAACACAATGTGGGGAATGGAGCATATGGTAAATGATTAGCTGATTTGGATACCGAGTTACAGAACCCTCTTGAATGGTCAAGTGAAGATATATGATACCTTAGTAGTGAGGTACAATTTAGGTCATCAACTTGGGAAAGGGGTTATGACAATTGGAATAGATTGGGAAAGCAGAAGAAACTTTCATTGAGAGCTTTCTAAGAGCCAGACACGGAATTTGATGCTTTGACTATATGATCTTATTTTTTATTGCAACAGCAATAAAAAGTACTGAAAACAGAATTTCCATTCCAACAAAATATAAAAGTTGGACAATTCCAAGTGTTAGCCTATTGAAAAGCCATGGAAATTCTCATCCATTTCTGCTAGGACAGCCATTTTGGAAAATAGATTAATACCCCAAGATCCAACAACTCCTGTCTAAGGATAAGTATATTCACCTACATTACAGAAACAGAATCTTCATGTCAATATTTTAATTTGGGAAGTGAATACCAGTTTTAGTTTCTCAACTGCTAAAACAAATACCTTACAATGGGTTTGTTTAACAATAGAAATTTATTGACTCATGGCTTCAGAGGCTAGAAGACTTGCTTCCTCCTAGGGTCAGTAGCTTCTGACTGGCTGGCAATCCTTTGGGTTCCTTGGCTTTTCCATCACACAGCAATGCACATGGCAGCTTCTCTCCCTTCTCTTCTGGGTTCCATGGTTTCCTACATTTGTGGCCAATTCCCTTTGTTTATATGGACTTCAGCTGTATTGGATTAAGTCCCACACTTATTCAGTTTAGGCACAACTTATTTAATATCTTCAAATGTTCTATTTATAAATGAGTTAACACCCACAGGCTCAGGGTTTGGGACCTGAACATGATTTTTGTGGGGGACATTATTCAATCCCCAAGACCAGGACAAAGATAGTGAAGGAAAATGGAAATAAAGTAGGAAAAGACTGAAAGTAATGTAAAATGATGAGTTTGTCCTCTGCTTTAAGATGAGCTGAAAAGAGACAACAGCTGGTTGTTTAGCACCAGGGAGATTATCTGTCCATTCCTTCTTGTTCCCTTTCTTCCGCTGGTCAACGTTTGTTTCACAGGAGAGTCAACAACCTCTCACTTCAGGTTGCATCACTGCCCCTTTGGCAAGTGCTTAGGAAATCAGATCCCTTGCTCTGTGACATGCCATTCCATCCAAGACCAGAAGAGTCAGAGAATTAAAGTGTATGGGCAGTAAACCTCAGTTGACAATATGTTAGTTTTGGCAACAGCTGAGGCTCATAAAATACCAAAGAGACAGGCAGTAATATGTAATTTGAAGAGGTATATAAGAAATGTCCAGAACAATACCTTATAGAATTTCTGGTACACTGGGAGGAAACATGATATTATTTGAATGTCCATCAATGGAGAAACAAATAAATAAATTGTAATATATTGATATAGTAATTAATATGCAATTGTGAAAATGAGTGCATTATAACCAAAAATCTTGACATGAATAAATCTTAAAACAATGTTGAGTGGAAGAACCAACTCATAGATGATTGCATACAATAAGATTCTAATTACATAGCTCAAAAGTAGGTGAAAAATGAAATGGTACAGTAATATCTATATTGGTGGAACATTCCAAAAGAAGGACAAGAACATGATTAACAAAAAGTTTAGGATAATGATTTTCTTCAGGTTGGAGGGGCATGTGATTGAGTTGGGACACATTTATGACTTCAAAAGCCCCAATAATAACTGATTTCTTAATTAAGGGTGGTAAGTACATGGGTGTCATTTTATTATTCTTTAAATTGTTTTTATGTTTTACATGTACTTTTTGTTTGGATATTTCACAATTTAAACAAAACATTAACTGCTTTAAAAATAGTCACTGTTTGAACTCAGCTCTCTCCTTTCTGCCAAAGTCTGCAAAAGAAAGTGCCTTTATCTTTGAATCACTATATAAAGAAAGGCTGCCCACCAATCAAGAAGGGCTCTACTAAACTGTTACCTGAGTAACAGATGAACTTTTGTCTCATAGTTTGGGGAGTTATTTGTTCAGCAGCTAGCAAGATTAGATGGATAGACACACATCTCTGTATACATGTATGCAAAGAGAGAGACAGCACACAATAGAATATAAACAACAAAATATACATAATGTATATGTATATGCTCTGAGGTGTAATTATAAAATGAACATGGATGATTCCATTACCCTACCTAAGAATCAGAACATTCACAATATTTTTGACACCCTCTCTATGAACCTAGGTATTGAAAATGTTGGTGGAAAAGCTGCACTCAAGAATACTTTTCAGAAAATTGGATTTTTGCACTTCATATTCCCTCTACCTGAATTTGTCTTTTCTGAGATACCCAGATACCTGTACAGGTTATTCTTTCATCTATTTCAAGCTCTGCTCATATTTCATCTTTTGTTGTCATCTTCTCTGGTCAAGATATTTAAAATTCTACACATAACAAATCCCTATTATTGTTCCCTTTTAATTTTTATCTATAACAGTTATAACCTTCTACTTGCTGGGTAATTTACTTATTTTATTTTATTTAATGTCTGGTTTTCCCCCACTATAAAATTAGATGTTAGAATGCAGGGATTTTTGTCTGTTTTATACACTTTTGAATTCTCAACATATAAAGCAGTGCCTGGAAGTTCTCAATATGTATTTGTTGGATGGATTAATGAATGAGTGGTTAAAAGACGGTATTATCAACTCATCCCAGTAAAACTAAGATATGTTCTAGGACACAATGTAGAGTTAGCTTTTGAAGAAATAATAATTATTTTGGATTTTTGATATTTGTAATCTGACTCAAGCATGTATATATCTAAATGAATTCTTATTCTTTAATCAAGGGAAGAGCTCCCTATAATCAGAATCTTTCAGTCTAATCAAGGAGAATATTCTCTTCTGTATACCTATCTTTAACTAAAATTCAGGAAAGACACATACTCTCAGATTATCTATTCCTGGATATTTCCTGTGCATCATGCTCTTCATTTGATAATTTATTCTAAAGGCAGGATTCCCTTTAGCAGATGGAGAGCCAGACTAGGCTCATGGATCTCTCTAGGGAATAAAGACCCTACCTTCTACTTTGTTTTACAGACTTTATGGCTTAACTCACACATAGGAAGGAAAGTTTTTTCACACTGCCATTGACTCAATCAGATCAAAACCTTCTTCTCAATAAAGCCTCAATTCATATGAAGGAAAACAGCTATACTGAGAGGATGGACCAATTTCTTTCTTCTATTAACTAAAAAAAAAAAAAATAGAAACCACTTCCAAACCATAGGAGGCATTTCAAACACAGGCATGTATATTCTTTTTCTAGCCAATTCAATGGATGAAAAGGATTCCCATGGGGAAAACAGGCTCAAATTGCATGATCCCAAGCAGGAGATAGAAAAGAGATTTGACCCCTTTTCACAGTAGCACATATGTGGCTTTGGCAGTCTCCTTACCTGTCTCAAGTTCTAATTACAAGCTGCAACTTCTGACATCAATAGGACTGATGAAGCTTAAAGTTTCTCATTTTCATGCAAAAAATGCACAATTACAAATTATGATGATTTTATGAAAGAAAAAGATTGTCTGAAAGAGCCTAACAGAGAAACCTAATGTAGATTGCAGATAGAAACTGCTACAGCTGGAGAACAAGCAGTTATTAACCCAACAAAGAGTACATGAATAAGCATTCCTGGTGGTAGGAATAGTGTGTACAGCGACCCTGTAGCAGGAAAGAATTGATATAGCCAAGAAACTGAATTTTTAAAAATCCTGTGGCTAAAGCTTAATAAATGAGGCTATATTACAATAAAAAATCTAGATGTTCTCATAAATAGCACAAAATCTCAATAGCTTAACATAATGAAAATGTATTTTGTGTTCATGTCAAAGGGGGTCAGGTGGACCTCCTGGGTGGTTCACCTTCAAGTGGTGACTCAGGAATACAGACACTTTCCATTGGGTGGCTTTGTCATTTCAGAATCCTTCTCTTCCAAGGGATTATGTGAAAGATTGCATGGGAAATGTTAGGCTTGCAAGCAGAATACATCTCTTCCATTCACATTTCATTGGCAAAAAAATGTTCATTTGTCTTCAACTTAGCTGGAAGGAAGGATGAGAAATATAATATTTCTTTCATGTTCAGACAGGTGTTCGTCTGCATTCTGATAGGTGTGGACTCATAGTAAATAAGATCACCTCAAGATGTTACTTCAGTTAATATGCAATCCAACTGAATCAGGTTGAGCTTTAATCTGGATTACTGGAGTCCTTTATAAGTAGAGTGAAAGTCAAATGGAGAGCATGGCAGTTTGATATTATTTATAAATTCCAAAAAGAGATGTTGATTATGTTTGTAAACTGGTCTTTTCCTCTGAGTATGATACCCTTTGATTGATTTAAATTCAAAGGCTTTACATTTACTTGATTAAATCAAGATTAGGGCTTTGATTCGACCACATCACTAGGGCTTGAGTTCCCGCCCCCTCAGTGGGCTATATAAATGGACACTCAATCATGAACACAGAAGTAGAAACACAGGAGAAGAATACAGAGGAAAACAGACAGCTATAAACATGGCAGAGGCCCCAGGAAGAAAGATGAGTCATTCACCTGATAGTTTGCAGCTGAGCAGGCCCAGAAAGAAACTAGCCCTCCAACCTACAGCTGAGATTGGAAGAAGGTGGGCCCACGGATCCTTAAGAGGAAGAGGAAGGCTGATCCCTTGCAGGCATCTCCCACCATCTTGCTTCAACTTATGGTAACACACTTTGGGCGAGGAAGTAACCTTGAGTTCGACTCTTTAGGGCCTTGTAACTGTAAGCTTCTACCCCAAATAAATACCCTTTATAAAAGTCAACAGAGTTCTGGTACTTTGCATCAGCACCCCTTTGGCTGACTATTACAGAGAGAGAAGCCAAACTGGAAGTCAACAGAACCCAGAAGATCAAGTGAAAGATACCACTATGCTGTGAATATTCTCTGTCCTGATCTTGTGATAATCAGGTAGGCTAAACATTTGCTATATTAGAAACCATGCATGTATCCCCAGACCTAGTTTTCTCCTAGGTCTGGTTTTCAGAATGCTGGTGATAAAGTAAGCCTGATTTATTATATGACCATCCTGTATGGGAAAAGACTGTAACTTTGGGTATCTTTGGTCAACCTTAAGAGATATAGCAGGGGGACGGATGTGGCTTTGGTGGTTGCGCGTCCATCTCCTTTATGGAGGGACCTGGGTTCAATCCCTGGGACCTCCCAGTAAAGGTAAAAAAAAGAAAAATATAGGGGGCGCGTGGGCCACCAGGCCCCGTGCTTGGGTGCACCACCAGGCCCCACAAGCGGGTGAGCCGCCAGGCCCCATGTGCGGGTGCGCTGCCAGGCCCTGTGCATGGGTGCACCATCAGGCCTCGCAAACCATGTAGCAAGAGGGTAACATAACAGGATTGTGACACAAGGGAAAGCCAAGACGAGATGCACCAAAAAAACAGAAACTAAGGTGGTCCAGACGATAGGACGCCTGTCTCCCACATTGAAGATTCTGAGGATCGAATCCCAGTGAAGACAGGAGAAGGATGAGAAGAGAGGTTAGGAAACAGACATAGAGAGTTGCCCAGCGAATGGGCACAGAAGCAGAAAAACGGGGCGGAGGGGTGGTAAAAATGGATAAAAGTAAATAAATAAATCCTTAAAAAAAGATATAGGGGAGGAAGATGTGGACTATAGTTAGAAGTAATGCTTTGACAAAGTTATTTTATGATTAGTTGGCAGATGTTTCACAACAATGCAGGGTGTTTGCGGAGGGGGGGGGTGATGTGTGGGAGCCCTGTATGATGTTAGGCATGTTTGTTTTGTAAGTTCACGATATTTACGAACACTTATAGTTTATGTATGTTCATGTATGAATGATATACTTCAATAAATTGTTTAAAAAAAAAAAAAAGATGCCACTATGTTCATTGCCATGTGACTAAAATGCCAGGGATCGCTGGCAGCCAGCCCCAGAATACCAAAGTCTTTGGGGAGAAAGCATTGTCTGGCTGGTGCCTTGATTCTGGACTTCTACTAGCCTATAAACTGTGAGCCTATAAATTCCGTTGTTTAAACCAACCCATCATTGTTTAAGTTTAATTTGTAAATCAAAACAAAAGGTAAAGAGTGTTAAAAGGTGAGGCCAGAGAGCTAAACTGGTGTCATATCATATAGTATTTTATATCCACTAAGATAATGGACTTTATCTGAAGAAAAATTGGAAGTCAATGAATGACTTCAAGCAAGAGAGTGTTATAACTTAATTTGCATTTTAAAATATCACTGTGATTACAATGTGGCTATTAAGAAGGAATTTTTAATGGGAAGCTCAAAAAGAGAGAATGGTTTGGCAATAGAAGTTGAGATTTGTTGCCCTATAAGGTAGCTAGTAAAGCCATGGGACTCCATGAGTTCTGCCATAAAGGGAGAAAAATCCAGATATTTTGTAAACCAGAACTGGCTTAAACTAATATTGTGATTCATTTGATTGCTATTTTCAGTATGAGCTCAAGGCTAGTGAAATGTCTTCAACTTTCAGACCAATAACTATAGCCATACAGTACATTCAGAAAAGAGAGAGGAAGGAGAGGATGTGGATCTGGCACTTCATTTTCCTTTTGCTATCTGGAGAATGCTGATACAGTACATGTAGTTTTATTGTACCTACTTCTTACTAATTTAGGAAAGAACACAAATAGCCTGCATTTTTATTTCCAGAACATTTTTTTAATATGTGGAGAAAAATGAAGGGGATTGGATGAGTCAAAGGATAGGTTTCTGTGAGTCATTAGGAAGTAAAGAATAGAAATGCCAATTTCAATCTCTAGTAGATGGCAGTTTTCATAAACATTTATAAAACAACACTATCTGTACCATAACATGCAGCAGGATGAAAATGCAATGCAGGGTTCTCCATTAAAAGTCCTGAATATGAGAACTTAAATATCTAGTTGATAAAGGGTCATCCCTAAGGCATTATGGATGCGAGGGAGAGGGGACCAGAGCTAAATTATACTAGATCATTTAGCTTCCCCTGAAGAAATATTTGATTTGCTTACAGGCAAAATCTAGTTTCAAAATCATTAGGGCTCCTTTATACATCCCAATTGATGGCCATTTGTGAATACATAAAATAGAAAATGTAAACAGTGTGAAGAGTTCTTTGTCTGCTGAAGTTGCCATTAAAGCTGCATAAGGAAACTTACCCAGGAGTTACTTATACAGGCAATAGTAATTCTTAGAAGTTCTGCTTGACAGAATTTTCAAAGTCAGTTGTATACAGATGTTAGTTTCATTTATTTACGCAGAAGTTAATGGAATCTGACATAATTGTGCCACCCAAGTATGATTGTTCCCCAGTGTGATTCCTTTCATTACTGTGCCCCTTCAGAAGTGAAGTAATAGGAGCTCTAACCCTGAAATTATTTGTTTTGAAGCAATACAGGGGCAGCATTGAAACAAAAGATCTTTTAAGTCCCACTAATGTGGTTGCCACAGACAGGTATGAATTATAGGGTTCAATTAGTGTTTAAACCATCTTTTCATCGTAAAGCTTCTTTGAGATCTGATAGCAGTCATAGGCCTACTTCAGAGAATGAAATGCTACTCATACAGTAACACAATTTCTAGTTTCTTTGGTTGACCTCTGAATCCAAACATGTACCAAGGGCCACATGTTACAGGCCAGTCATCCACACTTTATGGGTAGAAATTTATGACTCAGAAGGGGGATACACTTCTCCGAATCTGGAACTTGTAACTCATTCTTCCAACTCTTGGTCCATTATTGTTAGTATTGCTACCATTAAATATTCATTTAAGTCCATTTTTATGAGCACGTGTTTGTTCTGTATGATTTTACTGACTTAGGGCTTACTGACTGCAATGTACTGCTTAACCAAATTCATGTAGAACTTGTCATCTGGTTCTAAATTCATTCTTCAGACACTACAAGCAAGGCAGACAGCTCAGGAATTTGGCACCGTGTCTGTGGGACTTACTTTGGAATTTATGCTCCCCAGTGTAACAGAGTTAGGCTCATTTACAGTTTCTCTACACATGGCTCTTCTGAGCCTTTTATTTGATCCTATACTTGTAAGATATATGTTACAGATATATATCTTTGGTCCATCTATGTGCAAATTGACTTCTGAATCTCAGCAGAGTTGCAGAGTTACTTACTCTCCAGTTCATTGGACTCACCCAGGTTAACTAACAAGGAGATGATGATGGATAATGCCCATCCCAAGGAACAGAAGGTCTGCAACTGCAAGCAAGATAGTACCATCCATCTGCCCCATGGGATCTAAGCCCCTTTTAATTAGAAGCAAAGGGGACATCACCATCTCAAAATCCTCAAGACTGGGAAATGAACAATGGACTAAAGTAGATTTATTATTATTCTACTATAGATTGCTTATTATTCTAGAAATGTAAGAACTTTTATCAATCACGTAAAGGCAGTTGGCCACCAGAGGTTCTGAGGAGAGAGAGAGAGGGAAGAATAGGTGTAATATGGGGGCATTTGGGGGCCATTGGAATTGTCCTGCATGACATTGCAATGACAAATACAAGCCAATATATATTTTGTCATAACCTGCGAAATTGTGCAGGACAGAGTGTAAACTACAATGTAAACTGTAGTCCATGGTTAGTAGCAATGCTTCAATATGTGTTTATCAATTGTAACAAATATACCACACTAATGAAAGATGTTAATGTTGGAAAGTGTGGGAGGAGGAGGCAATGGGACATATGGGAATCCCTTATATTTTTTATGTAACATTTATGTAATCTAAAGTTTCTTTAAAAATAAAAAAAATAATAAAATTTTTAAAAAATAAAGGTAAAAAAACTTCCTTCTTCCAAAATGTGACCATAGCATTATGGGTACCCTCTCAAATGGATATTCATGCTTCTCAATGTTCTATCTTCTCTGCTTTTTGTAATCATGCAATACCATTTCTATAATGTGACACTCAATACTAGGACGTTACTTGAGCTGCATTTTCAGCATACATATTTAAAAACTTTAGTAAGCTCTTTTGATTTATGAACTTTCTAACTTTACACCTCTATCTGACATATATCAGCTAATGAAACTAGGCTAAAGACAAGCAGAGAGGAAGACATTAACGGACAGTTGACATAACTTTAACTCATTTCCCCAGTGCAAAAAGGGACAGTTTTCAAAACTGATGAGGTTTAGAAAGGATTCAAGTGGCAAAGGGAGGATCTGAGGTTTTCCTCTAACCTACCTATATGGTTAGACTCACACAATTATTTTTAAGCTTACTCTATTCCAGAAAGTTAATAAAATGAACAAATGCCAGGTGTTTTAGAGACTGTTAGAAGAGACAAAGAATAATCTTTCATCCTGTACACATAATGCATAACCGCAAGTCCAAAGCTTCATATGTAAAGCCTTATCCAAATCTAAGCCATCATCTTTTGGGACCTAAAGATTTTTACTATAGAGACTCACTGGGTCCTCTTTCTTTCCTGAGCTTTGTTTAGAATATTTCCCCCTTGAGTGGGAAGGAAACAGCATGAATATAGAATAAGTGGGCTAAAAATGAAAGCAAGAGTCAGTTTTTTCAATGGGAAAAATAATCCAAAATGTGAAGAAAAAAAAAACTCATCAGGAGAGGGAGCTGAGCAAACTACAAGAACACAAAGGAAAGGGATTAAGTTGTTTTCTTTAAATTGCTTCCAGACTATACCTTTAGTCTGAGCCATTGGATTAATCAGAAGTATATAAGGGCATGGCAGGTGACAGACAGCAATGAGAAGCACAGGGTAGTGTGAAACTAAAAAAAAGCAAGCAATTATCTATATGTCCTATTGAGGAAAGTCAGACCTTTACTGTTGCCATGGATGTTCTTGTCTCTAATGGCTTCCTTATGGGACAAGAAACACAGAAATAGCTCCTGCAATAAGGAAAATATCTGGCTTTGGGGGAAGAAAAGAGTTTGATTTCAATGTGCGTAAAGATATCCTTCCTATAAGAGAAGCCTGACACATGTAAAGTCCCATCTAACTCTGTATGGTCAGGGCTGGAACTACAAAGGGCATTCAATCAGCAGCTGATTCTACATTATAAATAGTGGAGCATGAGAAGTACTGGATGCTCAAAATTATCTTCCCACATAGCTTTTTTGATGCCTGAATATTTCACAATAAATCTTACCCTGGGTTAAAGGCATTTTCTCTGAATGTCCCCTTTACTAGCAGATCCTGTTGCTTTAAAAAGAGGAAATACATAAACCAAATTAGCAACCACTGATTAGGGTATAAGTTATTTGTTTTATAATAGGTATATAAGGTAAATTAAGAAATACAGGCAATGCTTAGAGAAAATAAGCACAGTTGGAGTGCTAAAATTGTTTTCCATAATCCGGAGAAAGAAAACTGAACATCCAGTGAAGAACTGAAATGTGGAAAAGTAAGTGAGCAGGATGCTGAAGACAACAAATATTCAATTTCAGCTTGCCAAAGGCTGTGTAAGCACATGCCCAGGTTTGCCCAGGACCTACTTGGTTTCACCTGTTGACCTGGTTTAATTACTAATACTCCTTTGCACTTTAGAAGGGTCCTAATTTGGTCCATAAATTTTAGGGTCACCCTACCAAAGACCATCCCTTTTAATTTGTGAATGAGCCCACTCAGTAGAAGGGAAAGGCTCGTGAAGGGAATATTTTTACATGTGGACATATAAGATTGTGAAGAGCATTGAAAAAGCTAAAACATTAGGAAGTTATTCTTTGGGACCAGAGCCTGTGGGTCAGAAGTTAATTTGTTTTTCCCATGTCTGCTCTCTAACTGCAGGAACTTCCCACCTGCTCATTAGTTTCATCACATGTAGAAGAGTATGTGTGTTTAATCACACCTACTCCTCTCCCTTGCCTGCACTGGCTGTGTCATCTCCAATGCTTGTTCCTCATCTTATAACCAAACTTTTAATATTATGGTTCCTCAGAGCTCCATCATGAGTCTTCTCTCTACTCTTGCAATTATTTCCACCAACCCATAGCTTTGAATATTATATTTATGCTGATATTTACCACCTATATATCTCCAGCCTGGTCTTCTCCTTGGAGTGCCCAACAGGTACAAATAATCAACTATTTGCCTGCTGTACTTTCATGTTCCACGTACATCACAAAATGGAACTCATGATCTTCACCTATCATAATTTCCATTTCAGGAAATTGTTCAAATCAGAAGCTATGAAGTATATTTGATTCCTCTTTTTCTCTCCCTCACTCTCAAAACATAATTCAACAATTTTTCTATCAGAATTACCTCCAAAAGATACCTGGAATCCACCAATTCCATATCCTCCATTTTAATCCAGATCACCATGCCCTTCATCTGAACTACTGTAACAGCTACCACCTAACTGGTCTCTCTACTTCCATTCATGTCCCTCCAATGTACTTTGTACACAGTGACCAAAGACAACTTAAAATATAAACTAGAACATGTCACTGTCCAGCATAAAACCTTTTCAAGGCTGGCTATTGCACATTGAATAAAACTCCTTGCTGTTGCCTACAAAGTTTTGTTTTATCTAGTCCTGACTTACAACCCTAACCCTATCTCATTTCACCCGTCTCTTTGGATGCTTGTCATTCTCCTTGCTCTTCCTTGGACATATCATGTTCTCCCCCACTTTAGATGCGTGGCACATGCTTTTCTTTCTGACTGAAATGTTTTGCCCTCCATTTGCACATGGTCAGTGACTTTCCCCCCTTTTAGGTTATAGGTTAAACTTCACCTGTTCAGAGAGGACTTCTTGGATATTTGTCTCAGTCCCTTATTTCCATAAGGAACTTTATAATAATTTCATGTATTTTTCCTTTACTAGTTTACTGCGTTTTAGAATGTATGCCTTGGGACAGCAGTGACCGTTTCTGTAGTTTTTACATTATAACTTCAGGGCCTGTAAGCACTAAGTAAATATTTGTTAATGAAATAACAGTGAATCAATTAATATTTAATGAGTACCAAAAAAATATAAGAAAAGAAAGAAGGAAAAAAATGCTTCCAGAAATTTGCATGAGGGAAATGAAAGAGATTTGTCTCTGGTCTGCTTAAACCTTGATGTCCAGAGTTTATTTTCTGAAGTAGTTCTTTACAGGCATGATTTAAGAGAAAAAAGTGTGGAACGATGTGTTTTCTCTATAGGCCACAAAACACCTCCATTTTGGGGACGGTTTCTGGAAGCAATCAACTTGTTATTGATGTACAATAAACTGGTCCCATTGTTAACTATGCCATGTTCACTTCACTGACCTAAAGTAGAAATCTAGACATTATTTGATGGGCAACCTTACCATTTAAATGCTCAATCCTACGCTTCAAATCTAACATACAATTAAAATTCATGGGGGATGTTCACACCTTGGTATCTGCCTACATTGCTACCTATTTATGTAGCAAACGCTGTCAACAAGATGAGAAATTTTTTTCCCTCCATTCAGGAAGTACACTAACATTACAGAAACCAGAACAAATTGAATCCATGTACTTCTACACAATCCAATATATACAAAGATGGGAACCTCTTTACATAGCTCCAAGAATCATGACGGGTGTGTTCCCTGGTTTACAACTTTCTACTTCAGAGTTCTTTGTACCTTTCTGTTCTCTTACTCCCCCTCCTACTTCTGGAATTGGCACACATTGAAGATGTAGTGATAACAATGAAGACTTAAGCATCTGTTGGGGTTTTAATTATGTCTCTATGAAAGGTATATTCTGGTCCCAACCCCTGAACCTGTGAGTGTAAATCCATTTGTAAATAGGATATTTGACGATAATAGTTAATGTGTGCTCAAACTGAATAAGGATGGGCCTTAGTCCATTTGGCTTAAGTCTATATAAGCAAAGGAAATTGGTCACAGAGGGAGGAAGACTTGGTGAACATCCAGAAGCTGGAAGTTAACAGAACCCAGAAAAGAAAGGAGAAGACACCACCATGCATATTTACCATGTGACAGAAAAACCAAGGAACCTCAAAGATTGCTGGCTAGCCAGAAGATACCCACCCCAGGAGGAAGCAAGCTTTCTAGCCACTGGAACAGTGAGCCGATAAATTTCTGTTGTTAAGCCAACCCATTGTGTGGTATTTGTTTAGCAGATAAGAAACTAATACAGCATTCAAAATTCAATCAACTTCTCTCCTTCTATTTCTCTATATGTGTATGTGTCTGTACATATTTATATATATATACATGTATATATGTACACATTTTTTTCCTGAACCTTTGAGAGTTAGTTGAGTATATTATGACTCTTTACCCCTAAGTAGTTAAAATATAGTACACTTTTGAATGAATTAATTAATAAATGAGCAAACAGTGGTTTCTGTTATCCTTTTGAACCTAACGAACATGTAAAGCATTAAGGGTAACTGGCTGTTACAGTTAGAACACAAGGATATAATATCAACAAACGAGCATAATCAAGAGTTTTAGCAAGCATGATGTTAGTTAGCTTTTTCTGTGTTACAAAACACACCCATATTCAGGGGCATACAACAACAAATGTTTATTCTCATGCTCACAGGTCTGTGAATAACCTGGATGACTCTACTCAAGGTATAATCATTCTTGACCCAGGATAAGGGTCAATAGCTACACAGGGCCTTGCTCTTCTCATGGGAATAGTTCCAGAGCTACCAGAGGGACAAGCAGAAATATTTTATGTCTCTTAAAGCCTTGGCTTAGAACTGGCTCAGTCACCTCTGCCCACACTCTTTTGGCCAAGTCAAGTCATGATGCTAAACCCAACAGCAACAAGACAGAGTAACATAATTTTCCCAAGAAAGTGACACAAAGCCAAGTGAATATTTGCTAATTAAAATCTAATCAACCACACTCCACTTTTATGTTCAAAAATATTCATGTACCTTCCCCATGCAAAATACTTACTGCTCTTGACAGAAGACACCCTAAAAGTCATATTCAATCATGGGATCAGATTTTAAGTTTAGAAGGCTTTTTTCTGTATCAAGTCCAGATTTGGTTCTTTTGATGCAGAAACATATAAACTAAAGCAGCAAGTTATATAGTCCCATAATCCCAACATACAGTGGTGAAAAAGGGACAGTGTAACTGTGAAAAGACTTCCATTCCAAGCAGAAAACCTGTCCAGCATGTAACAGTCACTGTTTCCAAAAAATTCTGAAATACTTCTGCACAAAGTCTGTAAGCTAACCCTGTAAGTGAGTAACTTTCCTTCCTGAGGCTCCAGTTATACATCCAGGAATAGCTTCCTAATCCACTGTAATCCACAGTTGTTGCTCATGCTCTCTGTGAGGTCTTCCATTTTCTTTATCTTCCACGGATACTTCCGAAGAAAGCATGGAGGAATATTGGGTTTTTGATGAAGACAAGAGGCCCTTTTGCATCTCAAATATATTTCCATTTCTTTTAGTCCAGGCTGGGAAGTGTTTTTTGAACCCAGCCCTCTCAAACACTTGTGGGTTTTTTACATATTTGATTTTAGTCAATTGCAACGTCGAAATCCTTATCCATAATTGATTTTGAGACATGGCTCTCTCTGTTGACTTAATCATGGGTTCTTTGAGTCCATTGAGCATTTGTGGGACCAGACCCTTAAGTTTTCTAGAAGCCTTTTGTCCAGCTGAAAGAGTCTGCTAAATATCATCTTAAACCCTTCCCAGGCATTAAAAATGGCTGTTTCATATACACCTTAATTAGGTCTTTAAACTAAATGTGGTGGTTTGGAGCTTTGTACTCCAGAAAAACATGTTCTTAAATCTAATCCATTCCGATGGGTGTGAACCTATTGTAATTTGGACCTTTTAATTAAGATATGGCCCAACTCAATTAGGAAAAGTCTTAGTCTTATTTCTAGACTTCTTTATAAGCAGAAAGAAATACAGGCAGAAAGTTAGAAAGCCACAGAGGGAACAATAAGAAGCTGACCATCAACAGAACCCAGAATAGGATACAGGGGAGAGGCCAGGATAGGCTGCCACATTCATTGCCATATGACAGAGGAGCCAAGGACCAAAGATCACCAGCAGCCAGATACAGAGCACCAGTCTTTAGGAAGAAAGCATCACCCTGATGATGCCTTGATTTGGATTTCTCCAAGCCTCAGAACCATGAGCCAATAAATTCCCTTTGTTTAAGCAAGCCCATTGCATAGTATTTGCTTTAGCAATGAGGAAACTAAAACACTGAGGCTATGCCATAATGATCACATTTTGGATTTGATGAGAAATAATTTGATTTCCAACACTGCAATATCTGAATAATTTATATTCCCCCTAAATTTTGCTTGCAAACAATATGTATTTTACCCCTGAGCCTATTTACCTTTTTTAAAAAAGATTTTATTTCAACTTCAAAAAATAAAATAACAGACAAAAGGCAGCTTAACAAATTATGGAATCATCCCTTTAAAAAATCCTGTCCAGGCACATTTATCCTATTCAATTCCCAAAACAAACTGAACTACTTCTCCAGTGTTCCAAAAGATGAATAAATGAGGACAGGTTGGCTAAATGACATGACCAAGGTCTCCTTGTAAATGAAGAAAATGCAAAAAAGAAATGATTGATCATATTCACATCATATAAGACTAAATCTCATATTCTTTTTTTTTTTTTACCTTTAACATTGATATAGTACCTTCATTGCCTTTGCTACAATATTACAATATTATTGTTAACTATAGTCTATAAGTTACATTAGTTGTATTTTCCCATATATCCCCATATTCTTAACACCTTGTAATGGAAGAACATTCTTGTATTAGTATTATTAACCACAATCCTCACTGACCACTGAAATCACTATATCACACAGTCCTTAGATTATCCCTTAGCTGTCTTTTCAATTTACATTAACCTCCCCAGACTACCCTTTTCAGCCACAATCACATTTATAAATCAGCAGTATTAGTTATACTCATTATGTGTTACTGTAGCAGTTTGGCATTGTTTATGAATTTTAAAAATAGTTACTGGATTATGTTTGTAAACTGGTCTGTCAGAGGAATCACTTTTAATTGATTAAATTATGATTTGGACTTTGATTGGGCCATGTCAGTATGGCATTGAGTGCTTGCCCCTTGGTGGGGACTCACAGATAAAAGATATGGCAAAGGACTGAGATGGAGTTTTGATGCTGGAGTGCTTTTTTTGTTTTTTGGTGTTTTTTTTTTCCAATGAATAAACTTTTATTTCTTATGGGTTTAAGGTTCCTAACCAGTGAGGTTATATAGGCTAGTAGCATGATAAAAATGATTTCATTTTTTCTATTTTGTATAGCTTGAGACAAATCATTATTTTATTGTTTGGGCTGTGTGGTAGCACATTAACTTGTAATCTTAATACCCACATTGGTCCTGCTGTTAGCATTTTGATTGGAACTGGGGCTGTGACTCACAGTGTAGAATTTAAACTTGGTTTGATTAAAGTGATAGAGACATAACTGGATATTAATTTTTTTGCAACAAACCAGCAATATTTGGGACTGCTGCATACTGCAGTGGAGTTATTTTAATTTACCGTAATTTACTGTTATGCACTACCCCTGGCAGCCCCTAATGGCTGCTTTCTTTTTGCAGCTATAGACCTGCTTCTTTAGCAGAGGTGGGGTAAATCAAATAAACCTGAACTAAAGCATCTGCCTCTTGATTTTTAGGCAGAGAGGTAGTTTCTGTGACATATAAACATTGTTAATTTTTTAGGAATTTTATACACTTTTAAGTATTTACATGAACGTTTTGTTCATATAATTTTTTAAAAATTATTATTTATTTATTTATTTATTATTTTAAAAGATGCTTCAATTACATAAATGTTACACAAAAATTACAGGGATTCCCATGTTCCCCATCTCCCACACCTCCCATAATTTCCCAATCAAATATCTTTCATTGTGTGGCACATCACCTGCAATGGATATACACATCCTGGGGCTTTGCCACTAAGCATGGACCATAGTTCACATTGTAGACCACACTCTCTCCCACACAGTTCTGCATGTTATATGCTGATGTAAAATGGCCTATATCTGTCATTGTAATGTCACTCAGGATAATTCCCAAGTCCTGAAAAAGCCACTGTATTACAGCTGCTTTTCTCTCTCCTTGCCCCGAAAGTGTCCAGGGGCCACTGGCTCCATATCTATGTTGTAATTTCTTCCATTGCTTGAAACACAATATGTCTACAACAGAATACCATTAAGTCCACTCTAGTCCATACCTCTACCCCTAATCCTGAAGAGTCTGGGATGGTGATGTCCACTCCACCTCCAAGTGAGAGGGGGCTTATATCCCATGGAAAAAATGGATGGGATTATCCTGCCTGCAGCTGCAGACTCTCTCCATTGCCTGGGATGACCATTGTCCATCATCATCTCCTCGCCAGGTGACTTGGGTGAGTCCATTGAGCTGTAGAGTAGGAGTTGCAGCTCCACCAAGATTCCCGGCACAGCTGGCACATGGGCAGGCCAAAGGCTCCAGTCTCTGGAAGTACACCTACAAACTTCAGCACTACATATAGGTTTGAATAGAAGAGACTGATGGGCCATGTGCAGGGAGGACTTATTTGAGTCCAACTCTGTCACTCTCAGGAGCACAGATTCCAAAGTAGAGCCCACGGATAAGGAATCAATGTCTGGAGCTATCCCACCTTATATAGGACCTGGGTGTCTCCAGAGCTCTCAGGAGCCCCTCTGTGTGGGGTGATATCCACTTTGGTGTTCTATGAGATCCTACTGAGGTGTGTGTAAGCGTTACCTCTGGGATGACCTCCCAACTCTCTTTGAAGTCTCTTAGCCATATGAACTCATTTGCCTTTATCTTTTCCCCCTTTTACTCAAGGTCTTTTTCCAGTCGTATTGCCAGTTGGCACTTGGTAGTAATCCCTCATTGCCAGGGAGGCTCATCCCCAGGAGTCATGTCCCATGCTGGGGGGAAGGTAATGCATTCATATGCTGAGTTTGGCTTAGAGAGAGGCCACATTTGAGCAACAAGAAGGAGGCTCTCAGGTGGCAACACTTAGGCACCCCATAACAATAGGCTAAGTTTCAATTATAAGAGCAAAGACTCGTAAGGCTAGTTATCAATAACAAGAATCCATTAGTGGAACATCCTCCTTTGCCAGACACTGCCCCTGCACCCAGGGGACTGTTGCTGCTCGATGCTGGAGTTTTGAGCTGGAGCCCAGGAAGTGAACACACAGGAGAAGAACACAGAGGGATAGAGATGGCTCCTTAGACATGGCACAAGCCCTGGGGAGAGAGACAGAGCGATTAGCCTGATAGACTACAGCTGGCCTTGTGGAGATAGCACCACAGCTGAGCTCAGAGCGAAACAGAGCCCCAGGAATAGAGGACCCCAAGAAGCCTGATCTCTTGGAAGACTTTGGCAGCCATCTTGCCAAATAGACAAATTGGATATCCATATTGGATATCCATAGACAAAGTCTATGTGGCAATAGACTTTGGTGAAGGAAGTAACTTATGCTTTATGGCCTGGTAACTGTAAGCTTCTACCCCAAATAAATACCCTTTTAAAAAACCAACAGAGTTCTTGTATTTTGCATCTGCACCCCTTTGGCAGGCTAATGTAGAATTTGGTACCAGAGAGTGGGTTGTGCTTTTGCAATTACCAAAATGCTGAAACAGTTTTATAAATGGGTAAGGGAGGAAATATGAGATGCTTGGTAGAAAATTCCTACAGTGCTTTGAAGAAGCTGTTGATAGTAATGTGGACTCTAAAGACACTTTTTATGATGACTTAGAAGTAAATGATGAAACTATTATTGGAAACTGGAGGAAAGGCAATCCATGTTTTAAAGCTGCAGAGAACTTAGCAAGATTAACTCCTGGTGTTTTATGGAAGACAGAATATGAAAACGGTGATCCTGGGCATTTAGCTGAAGAACTTTCCAAAGTAAACTCAGAAAATGTGGCTTGGCTTCTCCTTGGAGCTTATAGCAAATTGCTAGCTAAGCAAGATAAGCTGAGAACTGAACTGTTGGGCACAAAGAAAACAGAAACTGATTCCATAACTTCCAAGTCTTTGGAAATCAAGCCCCCAGATGATAGTGCCCCATTTCAGGACTTAACTAAACTTGGAACTTGTAAATTAGGATTGAAGATGCTGTGATCAAGGAAAGATTTGTGGAAAGTCTTACTGTCTGATGACTTGGACCTCTGCTTCCTACATGCTAAACCAACAAGCTTTTTGAGAGAGCTGTTTGAACAAAACCACTGTCAGCTTGGACTAAATGGGACATGAAAAGGAGAGATTGAAGGAGAAACAGCTTTAAGAAGAAAGCCATGGAAGCTGAGATCTGGAATTAAGACATCGCCTTGGGCCAAGAGAGGAACCCCACCCATGTGTACAGAGAGGGTGAGTTTGCCTCAGCAGTTGAAGAGGGTGGATGTTCCCACCTGATGTTTGGGTTTTGTCACCCCAGGGTAGAGAGAGGGTGGAGCACATTCCTCAAGGATTAGGGCAGTTAAGAGGGTCAGCACCCCATAGGTCTGAGAGGGGTGGACTTATCCCCCATGGATTAGGGAAGGACAGGTGGTCAACAGGTTGCCCTGAGAGGGTTAAACCTGTATGCCAAAGGTTAGGGAGCATGTTGTCTTCACTTCATTGTACTAGGGCGGTAAGAAACTAACTCAAATTTGGTAAAGTATGACCATCACCCCAATGCTCTTGGAGAGTGAGGTCAAGAGCTTGGTGCTTGATGAGGGTGGAACCAAGAAAATAACCACTGGGCAAGCCTGTGAAAAAGGTGGGTCCTCATGAGGCCCCAAGGAGAAGAAACCATCGTCTTAAGAATGACTCTCAGACTTTGACATATAATGAAGTATGTCCTGCAGGTCTACTGAACTGTAGAGGACCCTTGATTCATGTTTCCCTCCCAATTTCTCCTTATGATAATGAAAATGGCTTTCCTTTGTCTATTTGTGAATTGGAAGCAGATAAATTGTTTTGTAAGTTTCAGAGGTCTACAGCAGATGGGAATTTTCCCCAAGACAAACTGTATTTCTTTAAACTGATTATGATACAATTTTGTACTTAGTATTGTTACTGATTTAAGGTTTTTTGAATATTGTAATGTCTTTTTGGAATTCAGAGGGTGGAGTGTAGCAGTTTGGCACTGTTTATGAATTCCAAAAATAGTTATTGTATTATGTTTGTAAACTGCTCTGTCAGAGGAATCACTTTTTTAAATTTTTTTTAAAATTTATTGAAGTATGTCACTCAAACATGCACATACATAAACAATAAATGTATAGTTATAGTGGTGAACTTATAAGCCAAACATGCATAACATCATACAGGGTTCCCATACCTCAACCTAACACCAATACCTTGCACTGTTGTGAAACATTTTTAACTAATGATTAAGGAGCATCCTCAAAATATTACTACTAATCAAAGTATTTTCCCCCAACCCAAACTATTATTATTATTTTTATATCATTTATACGTGAACATACATAAACAATAAGTGTATAGTAAAAGTTGTGAACTTACAAAGTAAACATTAATAACATCATACAGGTGTCCCATACATCAACCCTCCACAAACACCTTCCATTGTGGTGAGACATTTGTTACAAATTATGAAAGAATATTGTCAAAATCTTACTACTAATTATAGTCCTTTTCTTAGATTTGGTGTATTTTCCCCCAAACCACCCTATTATTATTTTTTAAATATATTTTTATGACAAAAGTTGTAAATTTACAAAACAATCATGCACATGTGCAGAATTCCCAAACAACACCCCTCCATCAACACACCACAACATGGTGGAATATTTATTACAGATTATGAGATAATATCATCTGATTGTTATCAGTTCCACAGCATATATTTGGCACACCACTTCCATACTCCCCCATGATCAACACGGTACATCTTTGGCATAGATGCAGGAATATTACATTATTGCTGTTAACCACACTCCATAAGTCCTCTAGTTGTATTTTTCCCATGTTTCTCCACATTCCCACCACCCTGCAATACTGATGTACTTCTGCTCTAGCTCACAAAGGACACTCTTGCATCTGTATCATCAACCACAATTCTCATCCATCTCTGGGTTCACTGTGCTATTCAGTCCCTAGATTATTCCCTACCTTTCTGTCAATTGGCATCCACATCCCTAGACTACGATTT
Organism: Cabassous unicinctus; assembly: GCA_029593785.1. Taxonomy (NCBI): domain Eukaryota; kingdom Metazoa; phylum Chordata; class Mammalia; order Cingulata; family Chlamyphoridae; genus Cabassous; species Cabassous unicinctus. The sequence continues at coordinate 27,722 of JAQZBX010004135.1, read as the reverse complement.
TCAGCCCCAACCCCATTTATAAACCAGCTGTTACTCACTATAATGTGTTACCATAAACTCTGTACATTTCCACATTTTTACGGTAAAGCTAATTAAAACTTCTACGTACATTAAATATCAGTAGTCCATCTCAGTCCTCCTCCTATCTCCTTTAAGAATCCACCACGTACCACCAGATCTTGCAGATATTTTCCTACATTTTCTTCTAGAAGCTTTATGGTTCTTGCTTTATATTTATGTTTTTTATTCATTTTGAGTTAATTTTTGTATAGGGTGTGAGATAGGTGTCCTTTTTTCTCCTATTGCTAAGGATATCCAATTTTCTCAGTACCTTTTGTTGAATGGACTGCTATGCCCGAGCTGTGCAGGTTTGAGAGGCTAGTCAAAAGCCACTTGACCATAGATGAGAGGGTCTGTTTTTTAACCATCAGTTTGTTTCCATTGGTCTACGTATCTGTCTTTATGACAGTATCATGCTGTTTTTATCACTGTAGCTACGTAACATGACATAAAGTCCAGAAATGAGAGGCTTCCAACTTTGCTTTTCCTTTTTAAGATGTTTCTGGCTATTCAGGACCCCTTACCCTTCCAAATAAATTTCAGAATTATGTTTTCTATTTATTTAAAAGATGCTGGTGGAATTTTATTTGGATTGCATTGAAGCTGTACATCAACTTGAACAGAATTGACATCTTAATGATATTTAGTCTTTCAATCCATGAGAATGGAATGTTCCAATTATTTAGGTCTTTTTTTTTTTCTTTTAACAATGAGTTGTAGTTTTCTGAATACAAGGGCTTTACATCATTGGTTACGTTTATTCCTGAATATTTGGGTTTTATCTGTCATATTTTATTTTCACCACTATTTTGACACTGAGTTATTTTATTGATATAATCTTCATTTCTATACTCTCTTCCAGGCCTCTCTCTCCTGTCTTTTCTTTTCAGCCTGTCACACACCCTTTAGGATTTCCTGCAAAGCAGGTCTCTTGGTTACAAACTCTCTCAGTTTCTGTTTATCTGTGAATTTTCTAAACTTGCCCTCATTTTTGAAAGATAATCTTGCCAGATATAAGATCCTTGGCTGGAAGTTTTTCTCTTGCAGTATCTTAAATATATTATTCCACTGTCTTCTTGACTCCATGGTTTTTGATGACAAATCAGCACTTAATCTTATTGAGTATCTCTTATATGTTATACATTGCCTTTCTCTTGTTGCTCTCAGAATTCTTTGTTTTTGGCATTTGACATTCTGATTAGTATGTGTCTCGGAGTTGGTTTATTTAGATTTTTTCAGATGGGAGTATGTCATTTCTCCATATCCTCTCCACCACTTGTAGTTTTCTGTTTTTTAAAAATAGCTGCTGGAATTGTGGGAACATGGCCATTGGGTCAGGCAGATAAGGCTCAGTTCTCAATAAAACAATGGAGAAAGAGCCAAAGGCTGCCTTGGAGGACTGCTTTGAGGCACAGTAGACCAGGGCACTGCTTCACAACACCCAGGAGAGAGAGGGACAGAGAGAAAAAGAAGCCAAAACAACAAATTGTGAGTTATTAAACCTCGTGGCTGCCAGGAAAGTCTCCCCTCCCCCACCCCAGAGATATTAAGTGAGGGTGAAACTCCTGGCAAATTATATCTGACAGGAGAGCAGATGTCTTCCTCCCTGCCAGCTGCTTAGGATATATATAGAACAGGAGGATGTTCTGAGTCATCTAGGAGGGTACTGGAAAGTTAAGAAGTCAAAGGAAAATCATGAATTGCTCACACCTGTGCCTGGAAGGGGCACATATACTCCGCCCTCAGAGCAAATAGCATAGGTGGAGCCACTGGCTCCCAGCTCCAAAGGGAGTGTGTGGACAGATTCCCTGGGAGGAAGAGGGATCTGGGAGGGTAGACAGTGGTTTCTTTGAGGTGAATTTGGCCAGCTGAGGCCCCTTGACTATCAGAAGGGACCCTGACTCAACAGGGAGAGAGGAGGGGGATCTCCTCAAGCAGGCTGTCATGCCCAGATGCCCAGGTAAAGAAAGTGGATCAAAGAGGAGGCAGGGACAGACAGGTGCCTAATCAGCAGGACTTTACCAAACTGCAAGGAATCTAACCTGCCTGAGGGAAAGAGGGTAGATAGCCTTCTGAAAGGCTACCCATCCTAGGGAGACAGGATAGCTCAGTGGAAGAATTCCTACCTTGCATATATGAGGCCCCTGGTTCAATTCCTGGCTCTTCTTAGAGAAGTGATCTACCAGGTTATCAGGCATACAACTGGAACTTTATGACAGGGAACATGTAGACATTCTCTTTGTATAAGCTTTTATTGGATCTTTTATTTAAAAAAAAAAAAAAAGGTTCCTTTTTTAATTTACCTTATTTTACTCACTAAAACCAGTTCAAAACCTGCAGAGAGCAGGCTGCAGGGTGATTGACTGATGAACACCAGCAGCCTGAGAAGATCCTTAAAAGGACTAAGAGGGAAAGCTGTTTTTCCGTGTTTATTTTTGTTCTTTGTTCTTTTTTTCTCTCTCTCCTTTTTTTAAATGAGTTGCTGCCGTCTTGTTTCTTGTTTGCTGTGTTTCCCATTCCTTTGTTACCCTGTTTTGTTTTGTTTTGCTTATCGACTTTCTCTACCTACGCTATTTCTTTTCTCTCCTTCATCTGTTTATCTTCTGTTTTCTGTTGTTGTTCCTTCATTCCACTTTTTTTTGTTTAATCTTCAATTTTTCTTGTTTTTATTTCTCTCTCTTTCCTTTTTCTCTTGTTTTCTATCTTTTCTACTTTTTTCTCTCTTTTCATTTTTCTTTTCCTCTCTTCTCATCACTCTGGCCTTTTAATTCATCCATATATTTTTTTCTATTCTGTGTCTCATTTCATTGTTCCATTCCACTTTTTAAATCTTATTCCTCTGTACTTCTTATTCATATTAATTATTCATTTTCCTAGGTCTTGTATGCTTCCTACCTTTTCTTATTATTATTACTATTATTCTTTTTCTCTTCTTATCTCTTTCCTTTTCTCTGGTCCTAATTTTTTTTCCAAGGGAACATAGACAACAGCAAGAAAATAGAATAAGAGGAACGAAGTGTCAAAGTGAAACCTTACTACACACAAACACAATAACCAAATAAAACCCTAAAGTAGAGAGAGACACTAATCAGCTGAATAAAGCCACCAAGGTAAACAGATGCCTAGACATCAACAAAAATTTACGAACCATACTAAGAAACAGGAAGACATAGCCCAGTCCAATGAACAAAGTAAAGAGCAGGAGAAGATGGAGAGCATGGAACAACTAATAAGAGATGTCCAAACAAATATCATGAATCAACTTAATGAAGTGAAGGAAGAGATTAAAGATATTTAGAAGGCACTGGGTGAACATAGTGAATAAATCACAAACATACATAAAAAGATAACAGATATGGTGATGAATGGCACAATCAAAGAAATAAAAAATACACTGGATGCACATAATATCAGATTTGAAAAGGCAGAGGAAACAAGCAGTGATGTGGAAGACAGTACATCTGAAATCAAACAGATAGTAGAACAGATAGATAAAAAGACAGAAAAAATCCAGTAAGGACTTAGGGATTTGAATGACAACACAAAACACACAAACATATGCATTATAGGCATCCCAGAGGGAGAAGAGAAGGGAAAGGGGACAGAAGGGGTGCTGGAGGAAATAATGGCTGAAAATTTCCCAACCCTATTGAAGGAGATGCCTGTACATGTCCAGGAAGTGCAGCGCACCCCAAACAGTATAAATCCCAACATGCCTACTCCAAGACATCTACTTGTCAAATTGTCCAATGCTCAAGACAAAGAGAGAATACAGAAAGCAGCAAGAGAAACAAAATCCATCACATACAAGGGAAGCTCGATAAGATTAAGTGCTTATTTGTCATCTGAAATCATGGAGGCAAGAAGGCAGTGGTATGACATAGTTATGGTGCTAAAAGAAAAACTTCCAGCCAAGAATTCTCTATCCAGCAAAGTAGACATTCAAAAATGAAGGAGCATTCAAAATATTCACAGTAAAACAGAAATTAAGAGAGCATGCCAATAAGAAACCTGCCCTTCAAGAAATACTAACGCGAGTTCTGCAGATTGAAAGGAAAAAACAGGAGAGAGAGAGTTGAAGGAGAGTGTAAGAACAACTAAAAAGACAAAAAGAGAAATAAAAACAACATATGGCATACATAAACCCAAAGAAAATGTGGATAATGTAAGGAATTCCTTGACAGTAATAACATTGAATGTTAGGGATTACACTCACCAGTCAAGAGACACAGATTGGCATAATGGACAAGGAAATATGACCCATCTATATGCTGTCTACAAGAAACCCACCTTAGACCCAGGGATGCAAAGAGTCTAAAAGTGAATGGTTGGAAAACAATCTTACAAGCAAACAATAAACAAAAAAGGGCAGGAGTGGCTACACTAATATCAGAAAAAATAAACTTTAAATGCAAAACTATTGTAAGAGACAAAGAAGGTCATATATAATAATAAAAGGGGTAATCTATCAAAAAGAAAGAACAATCATAAACATTTATACATCTAACCAAGGTGGCTCAGAATATGAGGGAAACAATGGAAAAAGTAAATGGAGAAGTACATGCATCTACAAGTATAGTGGGAGACTTTATTACACCATTATCAGCATTTAGACAAAACATCTCAACAGAGAATCAATAAAGAAACAAGGAGTTTGAATAATACATTAGAGGATCTGGAACTAATAGACATATGCAGAACATTACACCCAAATACAGCAGGATATACATTCTCCTCAAGTGCACATGGATCATTCTCCAGGATAGACCACATGCTAGGCCACAGAACAACTCTCAATGAATTCAGAGAGATTGGAATTATAAAAAATAATTTCTCTGACCACAATGGAATGAAGCTGGAAATCAGTAAGGGGCAGAGAACTAGATTAGGCACAAAGATATGGATGTTAAACAACAGACTCTTAAACAAACAATGGGTCAAGGAGGAAATCAAAAAAGAAACCAGTAACTACCTTGAAATTATTGAAAATGATAGCACAACATAGCAAAATCTATGGGATGCAGCAAAAGCTTTACTGAGAGGGAAATTCATAGCCATAAATGCCTATATTCAAAAAGAAGAAAGAGCTAAAATCAAAGACCTAGTGGCATACCTGGAGGAATTAGAAAAAGAACAATAAACTAACCCCAAAGAAGTAGAATGAAAGAAATAACTAAGATTAGAGCAGAGCTAAATGAAATTGAAAATAAGAAAGCACTAGAAAAAAATTAACAAAACCATAAGCTTGTTCTTCAAAAAGATTAGAAAATTGACAAGTCCTTAGCTAGATTAACAAAATGAAAAAGGGATGATGCAAATACATAAAATAAGAAATGAGGAAATGAATATCACCATTGAACCCACAGAAATAAAGAGTATCATAAGAGGATACTTTGAAAAATTGTATGCCAACAAGATGGATAATTTAGAGGAAATGGATAAATTCCTAGAAACACACAAGAAGCCTACATTGATGAAAGAAGAAACTGATGAATTCAACAGACCGATCACAAGTAACGAGATAGAATTAGTCATCAAAAACCTCCCAACTAAAAAGAACCCAGGACCAGATGGCTTCACAGGTGAATTCTACTAAACATTCTGGAAAGAACTAACACCATTCCTGCTTAAACTCTTCCAAAAAATAGAAGTAGAGGGAACATTGCCTAACTAATTCTATGATGCCAACATCACCCTAATAGCAAAGCCAAATAAAGATGTCACAAGAAAGGAAAACTATAGACCAATCTCTTTAATGAACCTAGATGCTAAAATCCTCAACAAAATACTTGCTAAGAGTATTCAACAGCACATCAAATGAATTATACACAATGACCAAGAGGATTTCATCCCTGATATGCAAGGATGATTCAACATAAGAAAATCAATCAATGTAATATACCACGTAAACAGATTGAAAGAAAAAAAATCACATGATCATCTCCATAGATGCAGAAAAAGTATTTGACAAAGTACAGCACCCTTTCCTGATAAAAACACTTCAAAAGATTGGAATAGAAGGAAAATTCTTCAACATGATAAAGGATATATATGAAAAACCCACAGCTAACATATTCAATGGTGAAATCCTAAAAGCTTTCCCTCTAAGATCTGGAAAAAGACAAGTATGCCCACTGTCACCACTAACATAGTGTCAGAAGTACTTGCTCGAACACTTAGGCAAGAAAAAGATATAAAAGGCATCCAAATTGAAAAAGAAGAGGTAAAAATTTCACTATTTGCCAACGATATGATCCTATACCTCAAAAGCCCAGGCAAATCTACATCAAATCTTCTAGAGCTTATGAACAAGTTCAGTAAAGTGGCAGGTTATAAGATTACTGTGCAAAAATCTGCAGTATTTCTGTACACCAATAATGAGCAATCTAAGGAGGAAATCAAGAAAAAAATCCCATTTACAATAGCAACTAAAAGAATCAAATACATAGGAATAAATTTAACTATAGATGTAAACAACTTGCATGCAGAAAACTACACAACATTGTTAAAGGAAATCAAAGAAGACCTAAATAAATGGAAGAATATTCCCTGTTCATGGATAGGAAGACTAAACAGTAAACAGATCTACCCAAACTGATCTACAGATTTAATGCAATCCCATTAAAATTAACCACAGCATTTTTTACTGAATTGGAAAAGCTAACTATGGCATTTATTTGGAAGAGCAAGAGGCCTCAAATAGCCAAAGACATATTTCAAAAGAAAAATTAAATGAGAGGACTCACACTACCTGACTTTAAAACATACTACAAAGCTACAGTGGTCAAAACTGCATGGCATTTGCACAAGGATAGACATACTGACAAATGGTGCTGAATTGAAAGATGTGATATAGATCCTCACATATACAGTCAACTGATATTTGACAAGGCCACCAAGCCCATTCAACTGGGAGAGAATGGCCTCTTCAACAAATGGTGCTTGGAGAACTGGATATCCATATCCAAACAAATGAGAGAAGAACACCATCTCATACCTTATACAAAAATTAATTCAAGATAGATCAAACATCTAAATATAAGAGTCAAGACCATAAAGATCTTGGAAGATAATGTAGAGAAGTAGCTCCAAGATCTTGTATTGGGAAATGGTTTCATGAAACTTACACCCAAAGCACAAGCAATGAAATAAAAAATAGATAAATGGGACCTCCTCAAAATTAAAAACTTTTGCACCTCAAAGTAATTTGTCAAGAAAGTAAAAAAGCATCCTTCTTAATGGGAGAAAATATTTGGTAACCATATATCTGATAGGGGCCTAAAATCCAGCATATATAAAGAAATCCTATACCTCGAAAGTAAAAAGACAAACAACCCATTTAAATAATGGGTAAGAGATTTGAGCAGACACTTCTCCAAAGAAGAAATACAAATGGCTAAAAAGCACATGAAAAGATGCTCAACATCACTAGCTATTAGGAAAATGTAAATCAAAACTACAATGATAGATCATCTTATAGCCATCAGACTGGTGGCTATTAAAAAAACAGAGGACTACAAGAGTTGGAGAGGATGTGGAAGAATGGGAACCCTCATACACTGCTGGTGGGATGGTAGAATGGTGCAGCCATTGTGGAGGACAGTTTGGCAGTTCCTAAGAAAGCTAACCATAGAACTGCCATATGATCCAGCAATTCCACTGCTGGGTATATACCCAGAAGAATTGAAAGCAAGGATAAAAACAGATATATGCACACTGATGTTCATAGTGGCATTATTCACTATTGCCAAAATTTGGAATCATCCCAAATGCCTATCAATGGATGAATGGATAAACAAACTGTGGTATATGCATACAAAGGAATATTACTCAGCTGTAAGAAGGAATGCAATATTAACACATGGGATAACATGGATTAATCTTGAAGACCTTATGTTGAGTGAAGCAAGCCAGGCACTGAAGGATGAATATTACATGACCTCACTGATATGAATTAAGTAAATTGAGGAGGACCACAGAACAAGACTCTGAAAGATAGGTTTACAAGAGTTAGAAAGGGAGAAAAAAAGATGTGAGCCAATGCCCATATGAGCAAAGTCTATGTTAAAGTGGAAGTATTTAGTTGTGCAGTGAAGGGTCATGACAGTGGTGCAGTGATGCTTTGGGTTGGGCAGTGCTGGTTTGTCAAGGGTGTAGGGTGGGGAGGGTGGGTTGAACTGTCCATGGAACAGGGGCAGGGTTGGGGGATGGAGCAAGTGAACACTGGAGATTTTCAGGAATGTGGTTAAAACTACAATGTTGGGTATGTTCTTTTGGCAACATGACAGGGGAGGGTTACTGGTTTAGAGTGTTCAGTGGGGGGGGGGCATAGGGGACAGGGCACACCTGGGGCAGGCTTCTAGGGAGGGTGTGAGTGTCCATCTTGTCATAATGGGTTTTATCAGTGGGTAGAGACCCACATAATGAGCGGGAAGGTGTTAAACTCCCATCCTAGTGAATCCTGCAATGTTCTAAAATAGAGGGGTAGGAGTCTTTCGAGAGCATAGGCAGTGCCTAATAGGGGAGGACAGAGCAGTGTGTCAAGTCCTCAATGTTGTTGCAAGTAACTATGAATCTTGCTCTTCAAGGAGTGTTCTTGGTGGTTGCCATTTGTCCTCAGGGGAGGGGGAAGGAGAAATAGAATAGATGCGACATGGGGCATTTTGGAGGCAATGGAAGTATTCTACATGATCTTGCAATGATGGACACAGGTCATTTTAAGTTTCATCAAAATAAATAATAGTGTATGGTCCAAAATGTAAACCATAAAGTAAACCATTGACCATGGTTAGTAGCTATGTTCCAATATTTGTACATCAATTGTAACAAATGTACCATCCACATATAAAATGTTATTAATAGGGGAAAGGGGAAAAGGAGGAATATGTTGGGTATATGGGAAACTCTATAATCTGTACATGAGTTTCTGTAACCTAAAACTTTTTGATGACAAAATAAAAAAATAAGACACTAGGGAAATAAATGGAAGAAAATGTCACTATACATACAAGACAACAGATCGTACGGTTATAAAAGACATAATTTTCAAAAAAATTTAATATTTTTTCATTATTTTTTATTATTCCAAATCTTTATTTTTTTAAAATTTTTTGTATTTTATTTCTTATTTTTAAAATTATCATTATTATTTCATTTTCTTATTAATTATATTTGGCTAATTTTTTACTTCATTTTTGAAGAAGTTTTGGATCACAGAAGGGTTACAACTATGACAGGGGAGGATCATTTATTCGGGGTATAAGTGATGGGGAACACATGGGAGGAGGGTCACCTGGGCATACATATAAGGCATATAAATGTGTTCAGTTGTTCATGGGGTATTGTCACGGTGGGTGGAGATTCACACAATAACCGAAAGGATATCAAATTCCCATCCTGGGGAGCTATGTCACATTTGCTAATGGACCAGCATTAGAGAGTTCCATTAGAGAATTCCTGAGTATAGGGGCAATGAATAGTGAAGGAGGATGGTCCATTGATGGGCCCTTAATATTGATGACTGTACTTACAAAACTTTACTCTTGAAATTGAAATTTAGCCTAGTATTACAGGGTGCCTAAGAGTTATCTCCTGAGAGCCTCCTTGTTACTCAAATGTCGCCTCTCTCTAAGCTGAACTCAGCATATAAATGCATTACCTTTTCCCCAGCAAGGGACATGACTCCCAGGGATGAGCCTCCCTGGCACCGAGGGATTACTACCAAACTCCAACTAGCAATGCAATTGGAAAAAGACCTTGACCAAAAGTGGGAAAAGGTGAAGGCAAATGAGTTTACATGGCTAAGAGACTTCAAAGTGCATTGAGAGGTCATTCCAGAGGTTACATTTATGCATGTTTCAGCAGGATCTCATTGACTGCCAAAGTAGATACTACTTCAAATACTGGGGCTCAGAAGGGCTCTGGAAACATCTAGACACTCTAGTCAGGGCAGATAGCTCAGGAGTTTGATGCCTTGCCAGTGGGCCCTACTTTGGAATTTATGCTCCCCCATGTGACAGAGTTGCACTCAGTTGTGATTTCCCTAAACATGGCTCTTCCAACCCTTCTATTTGAACCTATAATTAGTACTAGGATTGATAGGTATATGTCCAAAAGACTAAAATCTTTGGGCTGTCCATGTGCCTCCTGGCCCCTGAATCTCAACAGAGTTGCAACACCTACTCTCCAGTTCATTGGCCTCACCTGGGACAACTAACAAAGAGACGATGATGGACAATGACCATCCCAAGGAACCAAGAGAGTCTACAACTGCAAGCAAGAGAGTCCCATTGATCTGCCCCATGGGATCGAAGCCTCCTCTCAGTCAGAAGTGCAGTGCACATCACCAACCCAGAACCCTCAGGTTTGGCAATGAACTATGGACTAAAGTAGACTTACTTTTATTCTACTATAGACTTATTGTGATTCTAGCAATAGATGAAATTATATCATTGATGTGGAGACAGTGGCCACCACATGCCTCAGAGGTTCTGAAGGCAGAGAGAGGGAAAAACAGGTGAAATATGGGGTATTTTTGGGACTTAAGAATTGTCCTCAATGACATTACAATGACAGATACAAGCTATTACATATCTTGCCATAACCTACAAAATGGTGTGAGAGAGAGTGTAAACTACAATGTAAACTATAATCCATGCTTAGTGTCAATGCTCCAAAATGTTTTCATTGATTGTAACGAATGTACCACAATAATGAAGTATGTAGTTAATGTGGGGAAATGTGGGAGGTGTAGGGAGCGGAGCATATGGGAATCCCCTATATTTTTATGTAACATTTATGTAATCTAAATATCTTTTTTTTTTTTTAAATAAAAAATATATTAAAAATAAAATAAAGTAAAATAAAATAAAATAAAATAACTGCCATCCTGTAAGGCGTGAGGTGATATCTCATTGTAGTTTTGATCTGCATTTCCCTAGTAGCCATTGATGTTGAACATCTTTTCATGTGCTTTTTGGCAATTTGTATTTCTTCTTTGGAAAACTGCCTACCCAAATCTTTTGCCCATTTTTAATTGGGTTGCTTGACTTTTGTCGTTAAGTTGTGTGATCTCTTTATGTAACATGGAAATCAAATCTTATCAGATATGTGGTTTCTGAAAATTTTCTCCCATTGAATAAGCTGCCTTTTCCCCTCCTAACAATGTCATTTGACGCACAAACATGTTTAATATTGAGGAGGTCCCATTATCTATTTTTCCCCAAAGGCCACTCCAATTACAGGTAAATTTAAGTTGACTATGTGTGACAAATGATACTGTCAACTACTCTTGCTTGAGGCCTAGTTTATCTTGAATACATGTATATATCGTCAAATGCAATTATTTGCAACCAGTTCACACTTTCAGTGTTTTACCTGATAGTACCCAGAGCAAATTTAAAAGATCATTCAACATATATGTCTATACTGTCTTCCAAGTTAGAGCAGACCCAATTTTACCAAATATTTTGCCATTCCCTAAAACAGTTCATTATTTCCAATTTTCTTTCCCCAATAAAAATCCCCATCTGCTAACCACTTATTCCCAAACTAATTTCCTATATTTTAGGTTTTAATAATGTTAGCAAACTACTTTTAGGTGCTTCTTTTCTGTTCTGGCCACTGTATTATCTATTGCTGTGTAACAAACTACCACAAAGTTAGTGGCTTAAAACAACACCCACTTATTATCTCAAGTTTCTATGAGTGAGGAGTCTGGGCATGGTTTGTCTGGGTTCTCTGCTTCAGGGTCTCACAAGGCTGCTGTCAAGGTGTTGGCCATGCTGAATTCCTGGTTACCCTAGGGAAAAAGCCATTTCCTTGCTTGTTTGGTAGTTGGCAGTATTCAGTTCTTTGCAGCTGTAGGTCTTATGGCAGCTTGCTTCTTCAAATCCAGCAAATGAGAAAGAGCCTCCATCAAGACAGGCAGTACAATCTGATCTAATCAAGCAACTGTAACAGTATACATCTAATCACACTTTCTATATTTCATCAGTGAAAAGCAAGTCACAGGCCCAGCTCATACTAAAGGGCAGGGTATCATACAAAGATGTGAAAACCCGAAGGTGGAGACCATGGAGGCAACCACATCCATTGTCCACTCACCACCACCAAGACTCCCTTCTAAAGGTGGCAATTCCATTCCCAGAATCTTTTAAGCCATATGGTGCTGAGTTAGAATTTGACAATGAGAGGAACTTGAGTGCAATTTGTAAGGTGGAAGTGAGGTGGAAGTCATTAACCTTAGAAAATTTTAGCACCTAGACATAAAGACTTTAGAGATGTCTTTGCAATCTTCCATGTTGTAGTTTAGGCAGCTTATCAGATTTCCAACAATGAGTTCTGGCTGCTCTGACCAATCTAGTGCTTTGGGCTGAAGTCTTTAGTGACATTTCTCTGATCTTTTGGCTACAGTGTACCAGAACTTCATGCCACCTTCTCCTGCCTAATTCTTGGAAGTTCTAATATATCTTACTCCTATAATAGTTGTAGTGGATCTATTTTCATGACCAAACCATACTGGTATAGTGTAGACTCATAACTAAATAAACCTAGGAGTGTTTTTAAAGGTCTATTCCAACCAAGTCAGAATCCTGGATGGTGGGGAATGTGGCTTATCACAAAAATTTCTCAGGTGATTTTGACACAAAGCCAATTTGGGTAGCCAATGAAGTGTACTAAACCTATAAATGAGGAGACATAGACCAAAGTCTCATCTTTTATACCAGTTAACTTCTGACAGTAAATAAGACACTTAATATCTCCATGTCTTCTTGCCTTGTATGTTAAAAGACAAAGTCAGAAAATTTAACCATTCTGAGATTCTATGTCAAACACAAATATCCCTGCCTACATTCTAATCCAAGCTCCATAACCTCCTAGATATGTGACCTTGAAAAACTTACCTCAGCCATCTGGGCCTCAGTTCCTCCTCTGTAAAATGGGGGTGATAGTATCATCAATGTGTGGTTATGAGCATTAAATTCATTAAATTAGATAATGTTTTTAAAGCATTTTAAAAATAATGACTGGCATAAGGCTACAGTAATAAGTGCTTGTCAAAATAAAATTTAAAAGTAATTTGGATAATTAACATTTATTAGTACTAATATTCTAGGCTATTCTAGAATAATATTTCAGGCTATAGGAATAGGAAAATAAAAACGATAAGAACAATGCCCTTGAGGAGCTCACAAGCTGATGGGGAAGATTGGGATAAAAAAAAGAATTGTTAGAGTATGTGATAAGTGGTTTAGGTACAGGGTTCAGTAGAAGTCCTGGAAATGACTCACTCATTTGGCCAGAAAGGAAGAGGGATGTACTCTCTTAGGAGATGACATTTAAGTTGTTTAGAAGGCCATTGCCTGGAGGAGAAAGTGGTACTCCAGGAGAGTAATTACCTATTCACACACAGAGAAAAACACATTGTCAAAATCTTTTTTGCTGAGGGAATATGTAGGCTTTCAACAAAACTGTTTGACTCATAAATAAGTGAAATATAACATTGTTGGAGTTTATAAATGTAATTGGCAGCAATTACCAGAAAACTCAAATTTGGTGGCTTAAATACATACAAGTTTATTTGTCACACCAAAATGAGGATGGGAATAGACAGCCCAGTTCCAGTAAGATGGCTTATTAATGCCTGCCAATGGGAACCCAGACAAAACACCTTATATGGCCCCACATTCCATGTAGTGCACAATGCTAGGAGCTGCCAGTGACACAGCCTGTAATGTAAGTCCCAGTGTGCATCCCCTATACTCATGCTCTTTCCATCTTTTGCATTATCATCCTTAACATGCAGGTATTGATCCTTACATTATAAGATGGTTGTTAGGTCTCCAGGCCTCATATCTACCTTGAGACAGCAAGAAGAAGGAAAGGCAAATGGGGTGAAAGTAATGTCTCCTAATGAGCCTTTGGCTTTTATCCAAGAGATACCCTCTACTGGGACTTTCCAAACATTTCATTGCCCAGAAATCTGGCACAACTTATATGTGTGGCAGGAACATTTAACTTTTCAGGCTCTGTAGAAGAAAGCAAGAGAGAGAGTGGATTTAATTGATTGGAGGCTAATGTCTATTACCATAATTTCATTCTTTATTCATTTTAAGAGGATCATTCACGATTTTGAACTTTGTGACTTCCATTCAATATGCTGTTGTACGAGGTAGTGACCTGGTCTCTGCTTACTTTTATTCTTTCCACTTCCCCTTGTTTTCTGTACAATGGTGGATTTCTTTCAGTTTCTTGGACCTACCAGGTTCTTCTTTGTCTTGAGATGTTTGTCTTGCTCTTAGTTCTTCCTGAATGCCTATTTTCTTCACTTCCTCTCTCCACTTTGCCTAAATAATTACTATCTATTCATCAAGTCTCATCTTAAATGTCACTTCCTTAGGAAATCCTCCCAAATGCCCAGCTTAATTTAGTTCATTTTGTATCAGTAGCACTGTCTACTCATCACACTTTATATTCCATGACACTTCTGTCTCCTATACTAGATTGTAGCCTGTATCTAGGGATGGACCATAACTGTATGTGTTTATCTACTAGAGTAAGCTCATAATACATCCTTGTTGACTTGTTTGATTAATAAAAGGGATGGTAGAGTTGTAACAATTCTTGTATGTTTTAACTTTTTCTGAAAGCAACAATTTAGTTTACCTATGCAACACATGACCAAAGGAAATACTTCAAAATAACATGGTTTCTTAATTTTATACAAATTTAAATGTTAAAATACGTTAACCTTCCATGTTATAGGAGGTTATCCAATAATAAATTATATGTGCCACCAATAGAAGCTGTGTTCATATGAGATCAGATTCTCTAGGCCTTCCCAAATATTAATTTTGTCTATGAAACCTCAAACTAATCACCTCTTTTCCCCTTTAATCTTTTCCCTGAGGCCACCATCAGTTATTTAAAAAGAATTTCGATAAGAATATAAAATATGAGGACTACAAAATTGACTTTCAATATTTCATGCTTTCCTTGCAAATTTGAAACCATTGGTTAATGAATTCTCTCTATATCCCAAGCCAGCATCTAAGATCATGTATGAATTTATTTCTTTCATTTATCAAAATACATCATCTCTCTATAATAGTCAGATATTTCTTTTCTGTGCATTTTAATAAAACAAATTTCAACTGTACATATTAACTTTAGAGTTGCCATATGTATGTCATCCAAAAATGAAGTCTTCATTTCAGGGGAAAATTAAACCACTGTAACCTCCAAGAATGAACATGAATAAGTTATGCATTTTTCCATCTATGAAATTATGGTGGCACTTCAGTAACAGCATCTCCAACAACTAGTAGAATAATTGAAGACATAATTCAAATTTCTCATTATAAAACAAAGGAAATTAATGGATTTTGCTGTCAATTAAAATCTATCTATTGTTGGCCCTTAAATTTTCTGACGATTACTAATTTGTTGGCTTTTGCTTATGGCCTCTTTAGAATAATTGAGAAGGTTAGTTGGATTTCATGGAAAGTTTTTCCATGGGGGCGTCTGCTCTGTGACTCCATTCTGCTTTTTCTGAGTGTACAGAGTATCTTTTATATCTTCATTGCCACAGATGTTGGCTTTGTTATAATGCAATTAAACATGAAACAATTAAATGATGCATAAAGAACATCAATGTCAGATTTGGCTCTCAAACTCATTAGCAGACAGCACAATGACTTCCCCAAGAGAGTATATTTTGAAAAAGCAAAAAAAGTCAATGTACTTTCCACTTATTTCCTCTCTTTCTTTGGAAGAAAACAGGAGAGTACTTTATTTGCTTCAGTGGTCATGATTCCAGAAACTAAAGTAAAAAAGATTTCATCAATGCCAAGTTATGGTCAAATTCATTTTCTAAATATAGAAGAATCTTGAAATTGATGATCCATCAAGCAGTGAAAATTAGTCAAGTAGTGAAAGAAAGCAGACAATTAGGTTTTTTTCTGGTTGATCTGGACACTAGGGAATAAAGAGAAATAACTATTGGTTCTGAACAGCTAGAGTTTTACTACACAGGTAAACTATACATTCATATTTTATTCAAGATTATATCAAGCAAAGAAGAAAAGTGAAAAAGTAAATAAGAGTAAGCATGAACAAGACATTTAGGAAGTTGGAATATGAAACGTCTAGGCAGTTGACAATTTCTCCTCTGGGATACACATTAGTTTCAGTACAAACGAAGACAAAATATCCAACTTAATTTGCATCATAACTCCAGTACAATGAAATTTGGGTTTCCCAAGTACTTGTTGAGCCCTATTACCTGTTCTGCTGAGTAGAGTACCCTCCCAAAAGCTAATGTACTGTATGATTCTTCATGCATTTTTCTTAAACAACTCTTTATTGAACCTATTTAAACAGTGTATCTTAGTTACTTGATTAGTGGTTTGATGGATCATTTTAACACTAGAATTTTGAGTTTACATAACTGTCAAACACCCAAATTCTATAATAAAAAATAGATGAATTTTTCAAATAATTCTTCTAGTAGTTATAGCATCTGATTTACAAATTCAAATGTACCCCTGCCCCTCAAAGCTGTGTATACATAGATGTACACTATATATATATAAATACATATACATACATATTTATCAAAGATCCCATTCCATGGATAGTTAAAACAATCTTAAGTCAAAAGTGCTCTCAAAGAACAAAACAAAACAAAACAAAACAAAAAACAACAAAAACAAAAAAAGTGCTCTCAATTCTTTCAAAGTTTTATCTCTCTCCCCTTCTGTCTAGAGTCACAACTAAATTCCAGAAGATATATATAGTATAAGGCAAAAGAAGGGACATTTGATCCTTGACCATTACTTGTACCTGTGGGCATTTGTTGAGATGTCAACTTTCCTTTCAGGTCTCCATTGGTTCATCAATCTATACCACAAGTCTTCCTCATGCTTATTCATCTTGTCATCTCTCTGGGCTTTGGTTCATCACTTAAATAAAATATGTATTGGGTTTATTTGCTGGTGGGAATGATCCAGTAGAGTGGAGGAAAATATTGATTCAGGAGAGGGGAGAAAATGTGTGGAGCAATGTCTTTAAGTAATAACAGGAAATAGGAAATAGTATATAAGTGAAGGGGTTAGTTCTAGGTACAAGCTTGTAAAATTTATCCATAGTAACAGAGAAAAAATAAAACATATAAGAATATATGCAGGTAGATGGGTATATGTGATGGTAGGTTCTTGTGGAATTTCTTTTTCTATTACTTATATTTTCTCAATGAAATAAGAAGAAAGTACATCGGTTGAGCATAAAAAGTAGTGGAAGAGATGGGTCATAGAACAGTTGTTAGAAATTACATTGCCTGTAAAGATTGTTAAAACTGATAAACCTTAAACCCCACAGGAATAAGTTTTTAGCAGTCATATTTCAAACCTTAATAGGCAAAGAAAGATATTTGGGCAATTCAATGGAAAAAATACCAGTTTCTACTTTGTTCCAGGCACAATAGTATGGGAGTTTGTGTTTATTTTATGAATTCCGAAAAGAGAAAGATGATGTTTATGAACTAACCTTTCCTGTGGGACCCTTTCAATTGGACTATGTCAGTGAGGTATGACTCAGGTTAAGTCTCTGCCTTCTCACTGGGTCTGTTAAAAACAGACCCAGAGAGAGATACACAGACAGGAAAAGGAAGCTGTCATATTTGATCCTGCCATGTGAGAGAAAAAAACTCCAGTTTCATCCACAGCTGAGCTGCAAGAAGAGAAGCCCCCAAGAGACTCAAAGAGCAGAGGCCAGGAGAAATGAGCCATACGCCTGATATTTTACGGCTGAACTCAGGAAGAAAGGGGAGCCACTGAGACTGAGAGAGGAAACCAGGTAACAGGCACGCCCAATGCCAGGTTTGTGTACAGCTGCAAAAAGGTCAGCAGAGACTGGCGGCTATCTTGCTTCACCATGTGGCAGCTGACTTCGGAGAGGAAGCAGCTCTTATGGTGCCTTGAATTGGACTTTTCATGGTCTTGGAACAGTAAGCTTTTACTCCAAATAAACCTCCTTTATAAAAGCCAACCCAGTTCTGGTACTTTGCATTGGCAGCCGTTTGGCATTCTAAAACATTAGGACACAAAAAAAGTGAATCCCAGTTTGGCCTGGAAGAGACCCTGGAGTACCTGCAGAGGGGACGCTTGCAGGCATGCCTCAAAATCCCCCGCCACCCAGCAAGTGCAAGCGCGTGCACACACACACACACACACACACTCACACACACAGAGCCTGCGCTAGATGGAGTCCCTCTGAGAAGCTTGGTAGATTTTGGACCCACTGCCACCTAGTCTCACAGTTAACCTAATGTATTTTCATCTAAAAAAAGTTCTATAAAACAATGTTTTAAGTAAATATGCCTAATTTAAAAGATGGTAGAGAAGAAACTTAATACTAGTAGAATGGGCAGAAGTTAGAAGAAAACATCACTATTTGGTGGCTTCTAGTATGTGAATTTCAGCAGGTATCATCCTTTCAATTTCCCAAATCCTGTTCCTATTAACAAAGTATATTTAATAACTTTCTTATAAGTAAATTATGACTAAAACTCAAGAAATAAAATTGTCTGTCTGGGGAAGCAGAGTTGGCTCAAGCAGTTGAGCCCCCACCTCCCACATGGAAGTCTTGGGTTCGGTTCCTGGTACCTCCTGAAAAAACAAAAGCAAACAACAAGCAGAACAAACAAAATCAACTCAAGGAAGCTGAGTGGCTCAGTGGTTGAGTGCAGGCTTTCCATATACCAGGTCCTGAGTTCAATACCCAGCCCCCAATACCTCAAAAAAAAAAGAAAATTGTCTTTCTTTGCAGATGTTATGATTTCCTGTATGCAAAATCAGAGTCCCTAAAGACAAATTCATAGACCTCATAAGAAAAGTTCAGCAATTTTGCGGAATGCAACATCAACATGCAAGTTATTTACGTTCCTACACACCAGTAATAACTAATTAGAAAAATGTCATTTATAATAATGTATCATTAATGGTAACAATGAAAACTATAGAGATCACAGTAACAAATCTAGTAAAACTTATAATGGAGAAAATGATAGCACTTTTGAAGTATTTAAGAGAAGGCCTAGATAAATGAAAAGATATACTGTATTCATGAATACATAGATTTAATATCCTAGGCATAGCCATCCCTCCTTTGATATCAAGTTATACAGTTAATACAATGCCAACCAAAATTCCAATTATTAACAGAATGTGACAAGGTAATCCTAAAGTGCTAGAATAATCAAGTCAATTTTAAATATGAACAAGCATATTATCTCTCAAATATCAAGATACCTTATGGATCCATAATAATTGAATCAGCATAGTATCCCTCCAGGAAAAAGTCAGACATACCAATGGGATGGAATAAAGAATGTAAAAATGGTCCCATCTATGGGAATTGCATAGATGAAAGAGGTGCATTATTTATCAGTGGAAAAAGAATGCACAATTCCATAAATGATACCAGAACAATTGATTATACATATGGAAAATGATAAATTTGGCCATGAATCTCATATGATATATGAGAATACCAGCAAAACAAAAGACCTAAATAGGAAAAGCAAAACCTTAAACATTCCTGAAGAAAACAAAGATGACTGTAGGATGTTGGGTAGGAAAAAAGTTATTAAACAAGGCTCAAAAGGCATAAACTATAAAAAGTTCGATAAAATCCAACTATTATATTGAAATTAAAACACTATTTTAAATCTGAAAACAACCCACGTCAAAGTAAGAACCACAGACTGGGAAAATGAATTTTCATAGTATAGCATCAACAAAGCCTTAACATGCAGAATATGTAAAACACTTCTACAAATAAATATGTAAGACAGCTCTATAGTCAGAATAGGTAAAGAGCTATGAGCAGCAATTCACAGATGAGCAAAAATTAATCTTCAAAAAACATTTGAAAAGATGACCAAACCCATTATTGAAAATAAAGGATAAAATATGGTTATACCTATTGGGATTGTAGTATTTTAAAAGTCTATCAGAGGACACAGGATTAACTATATATATATTATACATAGCTGGTAGGCAATTTAGAAATAGCTAATAAAGTCAAATATGTGAAAAAGCTAACTGTTCTACATACAGACTACAGAAATATTTGTGAGAAAAGATGGAAAAAAAGTCATAGGAACAATATGCACCAACTTTAGGATGGTGAAACCTCTAAAAAGGGAAAGAAGATGTGCAGAAGGAATGGGGAGTAAGTTTTAGCTATAGCTGCATGACTTTACTTATTTATTTATTCATTCATTCATTCATTTTCTAATAAAGATATTGAAAAAAAGTGTTTACATCTATTAAGTACAAATAAGACACATATTAATGTCTATTATACCATTTCTTGTATTTTACCATCTGTTTAAAATATTTCATATATGGAAATTAACTAAAACTATGAGTCATTAACCATTTTTAAGGAACTGAGCAAATATTGCAATCCTTGATTTGGCAGAGATGAGAAATAGAAAATTAATGGTTTGAACATGAGTGACTATGATAGTGGATACAATTTAAAAATTAATTCACATTTCATATTTTATAAAATGTAGTCCAGATAGTTTAATATGATATTGTATTCTATCAGCAAAACTTTTATATAGCAGAGTCAAAAATTTCCCAAAGCTTAAAAATTCTCACATGCTTACTATTAAGCACCTTGCAATTAAATTAGAAATATGATCATTCTTGGTTGAATTCAAGGCAGCCAAGAAGATATTTTAAACTGAATTTGTGGAGAACTGGAAAGAGTTTTGACCATCCTTTGTAACGATATATATTTGAGAATGAGAAAATATAGTTTGCCCAACAGTGAGGTTGGCTCTGTGTGTGTTGACTCTTGTCTTGCCTTTTAAAGCCCAGTCTTACTTTTTCTAGCAGAGAGGCCAATAGGCCTGTGTTTATTTACATGACTGATAGAAATTCTAATTAATGCCTGCCAAACAATATATGACAACTTATTAACATAGAAACTAGAAAATTAATTACCATAATCTAATTCTGGAAATGGCCTTTAACTAATTCAGTCAATACTTTCCATTTGTGATAGAATTAATCGCTTGAAAACTGATTAAAGAAGAGATCAGCAGGTAGTAATTAAAACCAAAGCAGTGAAAATTATTTAGGTAGAGGGGAGAAAATCTTCATAAATAGCTAAAGAAAACTACAGCTATTCTTAATATTTAGCATTTATTGAACTGGCCCAGTATTCTGGGTCCTATGTCATAACTAAAGAAATATTCAATATCATAAATTATATCTTGGCTGCAAAATTAATTTTTTTATTTGATTCTGTATAACTCAAGGTTAGACACCAATTAATCCATAATTCAACAGCAAAACTTTCAAAGAGCTTCAAATAATTTAATTTCTTTGGAAGTAAGTCATCATTGGACATTAATTGTTTTAAATCATCCACTACTGCCAAATTTGGGGGGATGATTCTTGCATTAGAGAATTTAATTGATCAAATAGAATTAAATTTATCACTGATCCAGCAACGAGTTGGTCAAAATATTAATGACTATCAGAAGCTGAAATTTTATAACTTATTAATATGTAAGTGCTGATTTTAGGAATACCATTAAATTATATGGCCATGGTCAGCAGAAACATCTCCAGAATTTCTACATCTGAGGGGTTTAGAAGAGGTGGGTCCTTTAGGAGGGACTAGGGGATTTGTCTTAAGTTTTTATTTGCATAAGAAACACAATATTTGTACAAGAATGGAATGTTTACCGGAAGTGACTTGGTGGGAGCTGATGGAGATTATAGAATAACTAGATCATCCCCACCCCTTCTAATCCCTTCCAATAAGATTTATAATATTTCCTCCATTTTAGAGATCAAAATATATTTACCCACAATGTATGCTCTCTATTTACTTTTGAATTGCCCAAAGATATGCACAGTATATTTGTAGTATTATTTGAGAATGTTTGCATTATGAATTGAGGAAAAGAAAGTGGGAACCAGTAGTGTGGAGTTGAGTGGGAGGGGACAGGGAAGAGAGTAGTGGCAGAGGAATTAGCAGGGCAGCCTTACTTGAGCATAGACTAGCCGGCCGACTCCTGATATGACTTGAAGACTCACTGAAATATTCTCCATTCTGAAATTTTCTCTTTTCATTACTAATTCATATAGGGTGCAACGCAGCTAAAAAGCAAATATTTGTAGGAGACAAAAAAAGACATTTTTTTTATCATTAGAATTTTGAATAAAATGTTCCAGGTGATTTATTAAAATTCATTAAAATCTGCAGTAGTTATCTAGTGCTTCATAAGAAATTACTTGAAAGCTTAGTGAATTAAATAACAAATCTTTATTATCTCATAGTTGCTGTGGGTCTGGAATTTGGGAAAGACTTTGTTTGGTGGTTCTGGCTCAGGGTCTCTCATGAGATTGCAGTCAAGATGTTGTCTGGGGTTACCTTTATCTTAAGGCTTGCCTGGGGCTGGAGGATCCAATTCTAAATCCTGACCCATATGGCTGTTAGCAGGAGTCCTCCATTCCTTGCCCATAGGACTACTTGAGTTTTTTCACGGCATGGAAATTGGATCCCACAGCGCAAATGATCCCAGAAAGAGGCAAAGTCTACAATACATGTGGGAAGTGGGGCATATAGGAATCCCCATATTTTTTGTGTAACATGTATGTAACCTAAGTATCTTTTTAAAAATTTTAAAAAAAGAAAAAGAAAAAAAAGACTACAATACAAATGAATTTTGATGAAAAAAAAAATAGAAGGGAGTTTTAAAATAACATTTTCTAAATCTTGATTATTGGCACCATGCTGACCCTCAAAATATAAATGAGCATTAAGCAAAGAGAAAAGAAGTCTGTGCTCAGGTAAGTTTGAGAAAAAATACTTAACCCATGAATAGATATTAATAGCTTTTTTTACTAAGGGGTTTTCTAATGTGCTAATAATATATGTATATATAGAGAGAGAGAATTTCCCAAAGGGGAATATATTTTATAGCTATTGTTAAAATATATTTTACAATATATTGAAATATATTGAAAATGTTTAAACATTTTCAGGATTCTGGTAATAAAATTCAGTGATTAAAAGTAAGTGGGAGATACATATTCCTTCCCTACTTCCTTAATTCCAAGAGGTACATTATGCTGAAAGCAAGATTTTGACAAAAGTATTCCAAACATACAAACATGTATTTGCAAGCAGACCCAAGGAGAAGTTATATAATCCCAGGAACCATCAAGTCGAGTTGGTCAACAGAGATCTTCATGAAGTAGGAGGACACAGAAACAGAGCTCTTAACTTTGACTCTGCTCCAAAGGATTAGCCCAACTTGGAAGATTCTTCTTCATGAATGAACAAGTATTGCCAGTATATCTTGTGCTAATTGGCAAACCAAAACTGGAGGGTAGATTCCTGATGAAAAGTTGCTAAGGCTCACTATCCACCTTTTGGAATTGGATTAAAGTCAATTTATACAATTTCTATTAAAATAAGGATGACATGGAAACAAGATTTTCCAAACATTTTACCTTAGAGCATTTGTGGGACTAATATTTTTAGAAAAGACATGGAGTAATCCTACTCTAGCAAGGAAAACTATCAGGATGTAAGAGGTCCAAGTAAGCCAGGAGAAACTGGATCCTGAAGAGAAGGTAATGAAATTATAATGGGATGTTGATAATGATAGAAGTTGACAAGAGACTGTGCCTGCTTTATGCTCTCACAATGAAGGAACAGTGAGAGTCAAAGAGGTTTGCCAGGACACATCACTGAAGGAAAGCTAATTGAGAGGCCTAATTCCTAGTGCCGAAGGGGCAAAACAATATCCTGAACTATATGGAAGAAAAATTAAGAATTAAATCAAAAGTAACTTTTTTTATTATCAAAAGACAAGTGACAGTCTAGTAATTTTACTGCCATTCTGACCCTATATTCAAACTGCTCAAAAGCACAGGGTCAGCTTTTTATTTAAACTAAATTTATGCAATAAGAGATGTTTATGGAAAGACACTAGAGGAAGTAAGCTGTTTCCAAACATTGCCATCTACAACAGGGAATATAATGGAAATGCCAACGTGTAGAGAATTTCCTGTGAGCTGAGTGCTTTACCTGCATAATCTACTAACCCCCACAGAAACCCCGTAAGCATGGAACTATTACTTTCCCCTTTTATATATAACCATGAAGCTGGGTAATTTGTTCAAGGACAAATGTATATCTGACTCCACAGCCCATGCTCAACTGCTGACTGCACTGTCCTTAGGAGATGATCATTTTCCAGAAAGGGAAACTTCTGTCATTAAGTCAAAAAGCAAAAATATTTGGGGAAAAAAACTAAGCAGAGCTTAGTGAAATGAGTATCTGTTTTAAGAAGAAAAACAATAAATGGCACAGGACCTCAGATTGCAGAATTTAGAGGAACTAGATTTAGATTAAACAAAAAAAAGCAAAGTTACCCAATAAAATAATTGCTTCCATGATGTGCTCCCTGTATTGTCTCACCAGTATGAAACACTTTACAATACAGATTTTTGGAATATGAAAAATAATGTTCATAGTTCATTCTTTTTCACTCCCTGAGATGGCTCCCTCATTTGTCTGCTCATTGTTTCCCCTCATTCTTTGTGCTCATTGTCTGCTCGCTGTGTCTGCTTCCTATGTTCTCACTATGTGTTTTCTCTGTGTCTGCTTGTCTTCTTTAGGAGGCACCAGGAACTGAACCTGGGACCTCCCATATGGGAGGTGGGCACCCAATCACTTGAGTCACAACTGCTCCCTGCTCGTTATGTCAGCTCTTTGTGTCAGCCCGTTGCATCTGCTTCTCCTCTTTAGGAAGCACCGGGAACCAAACCTGGGACTTCACATGTGGGAGGCAGGCGCCCAACTGCTTGAGCCACATCCACACCTGTCATAGTTCATTCTTGACCTTAGTGCTTAATGCCAATCCTGTGTCTTATTTAAAAAAAAAAAGTCTTCTTTTTCCTAGAATTAATTTTGACCAAAAATTCTAAGACCAGATTGCTCTATTTAGAAAAAGAGAAAATCATATATTTATGACAGAAAGCACCTCATCTCATTAATTCACATTAACAAATACTTTTTTCCCTTATAGTGTGAATTTCAATTCAATAAGCAATTATTGTACATATCCTATGTGCCTAATTTTATGCTACATGCTATGGGAACATAGAAAGCATGCAGTTTATTATTCATGCTTTCAAAGAGGCTATAATTTCATGAAAGGAACAATGTAAAATGTAAAGCTGTTAAATCATAATTTTGAGCAGTATATAAAAAAGTGCCCAAATGAATAGTATAGACAAGAATTTCCCAAAGTATATTGCAAGAGATATTTTTAAAGAATTTATTTTAAAAAGTGTTCTGTTATTAAACAAATGTGAAAAAAAATACATCTCCTTCTTGAATACTGTATTTGCATGGTATTTCATCAATATCAATATTTTCAAACATTTTTTGTATCCAGGCAGTGTGCTAAGTCCTTCCCATGCCTTATCTCATTTAATTTCCCAAATAATTTCCTGAAACAAGTATTATCATTGTCATTTAAGAGTTAAGAAAGGTAAGATCATATTTATTTGTTTAATTTCTTATTTTCTCTCTACCTTTCTAAACTGTAAACTCCACAAGGGTAGGTAACATGACTGCCAAATACCTTTTTCACCAATATACATCTAGTGCTAACCTAATTCTGGCACACAGTTGGCATTCAATAAAAATTTTTAACACCTGTCTGTAGTTTTATTTACTTATTTATTTTTGCCAGGCTCAGATGGCTTTTTTTTCTGACAGCTAAATATAGGTCATAAACGTACTTACAAGGGTCAGTTTTTTTTTGTTGTTTGTTTGTTTGTTTTGGGGGGGCGTTTCTTAATATAATAAGCTTTATTTTTTAAAAAGATTTTATATTACAGAAAAGTTTAAGGGATTTCCATATAACCTACCCCTCCCCCTCCCACATGTTCCCCACTTAATAACATGTTATAATTTGTGGTACAATTGATGAATAAATATTGAAGCATGGCTACTTACCAAGGTTTATACTTTACATTGTGGTTTACACTCAATTCCAGTGCCCTAAAATTGTCCTGTGTTCACCTATTATTATTCCCTCCCCTTCCCCTCAGAAACTCTGGTAACCACTATCTTTATATCAATGTTACATGTTCTTCCATTACTACAATATTAATTAGTTTGCTTTGTCCATGGTTGCTTCCTGTCCCTGCAACCTTAAGCTCTGCTGGGACAGGAGAATTAAGACTGTCTACAAGTCTTAGTTCCCAAAGGAAGAGTGGTGTCACCAGGGAACGCAACAATGATTCCATTCAACTGGAAGTTAAGACAGCTACCTGGCCATTTTGGGCTCCTCTTACCTCTGAACCAACAGGCAAAGAAGGGAATTACTCTACTGGCTAGGGCGATTGACCCTGACTATCAAGGGTAAATAAGACTGCATCTACATAACGAGGTTAAAGAAGAGTTTGCCTGGAATACGGGAAATCCTCTAGGGCGTCTCCTAGTACTCCCATGCCCTGTGAATAAAGTCGATGGGAAATTACAACAACCCAATCCTCACAGGATGGCCCACAATCTTCAGGAAAGACAGTTTGGGTCAACCCACCATGGCCAGCTGAGGTGCCTGCTGAGGATAAAGGGAACATGGAATGGGAAGTGGAAGAAGGTAATGATAAATATGAACTTTGACCACGTGACCAGTTACAGAAACGAGAACTGTAATAATCATGAATCTTTCTTCCATGTTTTGTTATGAGTATGATTGTATATGTATATAAAATGAATTTCTTTGTTTTTTTCCCCAACTTTTTCCCTTATCATATGACAAGTTGTATTAGTTTCATGTCATAATATTTAAGGATGTCAAGTTTAAGAGTGACTATTACCCAAGGACTTGCACCCTATTCTGTAGGGAATTAATGTGTTTCTAGTTGTAAGCAGGAGAGTTGAACATGGTTAGGTGGAAATATATACATGCCTGTCTGTTATTATTTTTACCTAGAAACTAAGTATGGTTTAAGGTAATGTGTATGGTTGCCAAGTTGACAAGGGTTGTACTGTGATGATTAGGCTAATGTGTCAAATCAGTCAGGTAATTGTGCCCAGTTTGGCCAAGCAAACACTGGGCTAATTTTAATACAAGGAAGTTTATGGGCTTTAGTCATCAGTGAGTTTACTGCATAGATGGCTGATCACATCTATGATCAACCAGGGAGATTGCCATCAGCAATGAATGATGTGTTTGTTTGTTTTGTTTGTTTTTATTGTGGGTAAAAATCAAATTTTTCACAATACAAACCAATATTTGTAAAATGATATATAAACATATATGCATATATGTGCATTTACTTACATAAGTTTTATTTATATATATATATATATATTTTTTTTTTTTAAAAGGTGTTTAGATTACCTAAATATTACACAGAAATTACAGGGATTCCCATGTTCCCTACCTCCCACACCTCCCACAACATCCCACATAAACATCTTTCACTAGTGTGGCACATCACCTGCAATGGATATACACATCCTGGGGCTTTGCCACTAAGCATAGACCACAGTTCACATCATAGACCACACTCTCTCCCACACAGTTCTGCATGGTATAT